>JAKTRY010000065.1:0-57901 GCA_030579935.1 Ambrosiozyma cicatricosa | reverse complement strand
TCGAAGTGCCATAGCAACTGTAACACCAGTTCCAACTATGCCTTCTCTGTAAGTCTATAGCTGTCTCTCAAACCTTCTCACTATCCTTATGGTGGTCAACCTTCTTCATGTTTGAGAATTGATGGTCTCTACAAATCTTGAATATGATTATATATGGATTTTAATTTATCAATTCATGGCTAATTATCTACCTGGTAAGCTCACAGATTAACATGGCTGGTATCTACTCCTTATTTATTTGTTTTGATAGCGTTTTCAGTTATATATATCGTAGTACGTCCTTTGAAATAAAGTAAATTTTTTGAGAATTTAATTTGAAAATTAGTTTTAAATTATAAAAATTGAGATTTCAATTTTTAGAACCGGTGGATTTGCATGGTACATGATCGAATTATACACACACCCACATTTAAAATCAAGCTAGCGCTACCTAATTATTCAAAATTTTGCAAAATTCAAAGTTCAAAAATTAACAATGTGAAAACAGCACAAAATTCAAAAAGAAAAGGAAATAAATTTAAAACTAAAATAAATAAAAAATTATATATATATGCAAAGAAAAAAAAACTGCATGTTATACGCAAATTAATTAAGTTTTAATCTCTATAATGATTGAAATTCTAGCTAGCTGGTAGTTTTCTAATATAAAATTTATAAAAGTTTTGCAATAGTACTACTTTTTTACATTAATTTACGGCAGTGTTTGTTGAAGTCAAAAAGACTATAAACCACAGTTTCATGACAGATCGGGACTATAAGAATGATCACAAGGGTTTTCGATTTTAATCTAAAGAGAACTTGTTTCCCCTGAACTATCTAGGTTAAAAAAAATTTACTTTTTTACATTTCTGTATTTTTACATTTTTGCACTTTTGCACTTTTACATCTTTACATTAAATTGACATTTTTAAATATTTTTACATTTTTTAAACATTTTTGTATATTAATTTAAACATCTTTACATTATTTATAAACATATATACATTTCTAGATATTTACACTTTTTTACGCACATTATTCTATCTTAAATTTATTAATTAATTTTTTACATTTTTACAGATCTTGAATATATTGATTTTTTACATTTTATAAAAGTTTAATTTTTTAAATTAAAAAAATTTTCATTTTAAGATTTTTATATTGAAAATCACTCACTAACTTTCATTAAATTTTTTTAAATAATTATATATGTACATATTTATACAACAAAAAAATGAAGATAAACGTATAATAAATTCGTATAGTATATTTCAATGCTCTTTGATTTTATATATGCACTATATTTAAAATTTGTGATATTGGAATCTTATTCAACCAAATTAAAACATGAAATTATAAAATTTTGGAAACAGTTAGCCAAATATCAACACAAATATCCAGGTTGTTTGGAAAGCGTTCATTCTTTCCAATTAGGGAATCTCCACCATCTACTCAACATGTATAACTTCCAAAATTGCTGTTTATGCCTCGATAACTCTTCAAATGGAACTATTGACCATCTAATAGAACGATGCCCAATGTCAAAACAAGTATGGAATATCGAATTGCAGACAGTTCATTATTTGTGGAAAATACAGCATTGTATCAACAGCAAATAAAAATGACAGACTTAGATTGTCCAGATGCCGATCTAAGCACATTACTGAAGTATAACTCCTACATCAAGATATTCAATATTCTGAGAAATAAAGTGAGATTCAATATAGTCTTCAGCTCCACGTACAACGTCCAAGTAGAGAAATTAGTCGTTTCTTTAGCCAGATATTATGACATGTCTATGCACTTCCCTTGATTAAATTCTTTTATTCTTAATATTTCAACTTTCCTAATATGTTTCTGAAAAAAAAAGTTTTTTTATACCTGTGTTTTTATAGTTCTAATTTTCTTCCTTTTTATTTAATGACTATTATCGGTGCCTAAAGAACTTCATTTATTTAAATTCTACATCTATTTTTCTTTAACTTTATTTGTTCTTTGTATTGTTAATTGATTACTAAACGAATGTGAAAAAAATAGCTGTTGATTTTTTTTGTACACTTTTTGGTAAAAATATATATATTTTCAATTAATTCAAGCCATATATCTAGTAATTTTTTTTGCACTTATAAGTCGTAAATATATTATTTTATAAAAGAAAAACTAATATATACAGCTGTTGGTTATAGATAATTGTTGTAGTGTGATTGGAAAATGAATATAATTATATTAAGACAATTCAACCCCTTGTCTTTCGTTTGTTAGCTGCCAATTTGGACATTTTCTAGGGTGTTTAGATTTGGCTATTGAAGTTTGTAATTTACTTTTACTTGCTGCACTTAAAGCAAGAATTTGTTCTACCGATAGTGTAATTGGAGCAGCAGGTTTTTCGAAGTTAGATGTACTAATTTCTGGATTTTGTAGTGGTTGTTGTTCAGAGAGACTTTTTAGGCTGTTCTTGTGGTTGCAGTTGTGGTTGTGGTTGTTGTTCTTGATACTGATCATAAATTTTTTTGACCAATAGTGCTGGGTTCTTCAAAGGATCATTTTCAACCTGGTGCTTAACATGTGTCATTAATGACTCTGAATAGCCTTGAGCTGGTTTTGTAGTTGTTGTTTGAACACCTTGTTTTCAGTTACTTCTGTAACCTGGTTTAAAGTCTTGATGGCCTTGGCAATCACCATAGTTTCGTTCTCTTCTGGAAAAAGTTGGGTGTACTTGTTTTTGCAGTGGAGATGATGGTGGCCTTTCTGTTTACACTTGTTGCATGGCTCAGCATCAAGACATTCAGTGACAGCATGACCAACAGCTCTGCAATAGTTGCATTGCTTAATTTGGCTGATTGTTGCAACGGTGAGACTCTTCAAGAGTGGTTGAACAACTACGCTGACTTGGTCAGTGTAGAATTTGTTGGTTTTGAAGGGGGTTTCATTGGGGATTCTTGCTGTTTGAGTTTTGACCTTGGCCATCACTCGTAAATTGAAGCATTCAGTTGTATCCAACGCTTGAATATCATCACTTTTTCCCACAAATGTTGAATAGATATAGAAATCTTTAGATGGAAGAAGAATTTGCTTGATACCTGGAAGGGGAAACGTATAAACCATTTGGAATCATAATTGATAAAGTTACAACTTTGTTCATTGACTCCGAATTCATGGATTCCAGAGTATATGTGATTTGTTGTTAGTCTTCAAATCTGTGCATTGAAATACAGACAAATAGAGCAGTTATGTTTTCGTTATAATCATCTTCTGACATTTGACAGGTCATAAATTTGAGCAGGGTTGATGCAAATCAACTTCTGGTTGTGATGTGAATGTTGTTGAATCTAGTCTTTTGTTCAATTCCGTTGATGATTCCTTTTCTTGAAACCGGGGTACTAGAAAGAATCTTGAACTTCTTGTGGTTGGTAGAAGTCAACAAATTGTTTCTGATGCTGTTGAACTGGTTCAAAAGTGTTGGATCCAGTGGAACATCAGCGATGCATCTAGCTTCCGTGATCTCAGATCTAGTCAGAGGAATCAGATGTTAGTGGGTTTGTTTGTTTGTTTTGATACGTGGATAGTAGTGTTTGTGGTGATTTGTGATTGGGTATGGTGGTTGTTCTGTTCCTATTGAGGAGAACTGTCATCAACACGAACTTCTCCATCACCGTGTACGGTGCGAACAACGTTGGTGGGAGGTCCACCTGAAGTTAGTAGAGTGTCATGTACTTCCATCAAGTCACTCATGGTATTGCCCTGATTGCCCTGAGCATATAATCCATAAGAGCCTAGCAGTATGATCTCAAAACCTTTCAGTACACATACTTCGGGAGTCCAGATGTGTGACGGATTGCCTACATAACATGGGATTAAACTTTGTGATGCCATATTTGCAATTTGGGGTCGCGCGGAGGTGGACCGAAACCGAAAAAGATAAATCAATTTCTAGCTTACTATACATATAACAACTCACAATTCGTATTGTCTTTTTGATTAGAAACATGAAATCGATTATTCAATTCAATACTCAGTGTACGTACCATCATCAATATTCATATGTCTCCATGAACAAATCACCAATATAAGAAGTACGAAGAATATGGGATTGACTGTAGTTAAAGATATACCACTTTATCTTCGAGATAGGAACGGAAGAAACCAGCTACTGTGGCGCACAACATCGTAATCTGGATTCTGCGCTGATTTGCAGAATCATAGAATCTTAGTAGGTGTGTTGATAAAACAGATAAAAGTTGGTACATGCCTACTGACTACTGACTACTGACGGCCATATGGTCAAGAGGCCAAATGTGAACCCTGCTAATTCTCTGTTTTCTAAAGTCCCCACAACAACCAGCCTCTGTTTATCTTTCAACAGTGTGGCGACCATACCTGCACAAGATATTCACCTACAAAACATACAAAACAACTTACCAATTATCATCAAAGCCCAACTCGTCACGTCAATGTCCGAATCCAACCACACCCCAACTCAAACTTCAGCTGTCATCACACCACAAACACCGTCTACAATACACTCTTCCTCTGGCTCCACTCATACAAGATCTAAATATGCTTGCTCAAGATGCAAACGGTTCAAAAGAAAATGTGATGGTAAGCCTTGGATCAAACCTTGCTCAAGCTGTGTGAAGGCGAACATGGAATGCTCAATGATGGACAACGACACTCCAACAACAGACAAGTTCACATACATACGAATGTTGGAAGAGAAGATGAAGTACTTGGAGGAGGAAGTGGAAAGCTTGAAACACAAAGTGCCCGCCATGAAACAAGAAGAAGTTGACTTATCAAAGTTCACTCCGGAACAACCATCCTTTAAAAATGACAATACAGATAGAGACGAAGGTCGCATGACCGGTATCGATACCACCCCCAAGCCTGAACTTGAAATTGGTTCACAAGATATGATCAGAGATAAAACAGGGAGCATATATCATGGAACAACTTCCGGAATGAATTTGGCGTTCCATTTACAAAAGACAGTTCAAAGTTCAACGTCTGCCAAATCATCGAGTTCAGAACGATCAACAAGTCAAAGATTTGGAGGCCCGGATAAGAAAGCAAAAGATTACTCAAAACCCACTTCAAAAGTTGTTGACTGGAAACCTTTTATTGACAACGAGGATATTGGAAGAGTGCTACTTGAGTCAAGTTTTGAAGAAACCATGTCTAGATTTCCAATTGTTGATAAACCTGATGCCTTGGAATGGCACCTTGAAAGAAAACATTTATTTATGGACAAAAACCTTACAAGAGATGAACTAGTAGATAAGGTAAAGCTACTGCTTTTATATGCCATTGGTCTCAGATTGTTGCTCTTAAGCGGAATTGATAATTCAGAAGTTGTTATCCCATACACATTTGTTGATTTTTACAATATCGCTGACCAATGTATAAGAGAGGTTGTCAAAACTGTTGATCTAGAATCGGTTGCTTGCCTAACGTTAACCGCTGTTTACATGTTGAGAACTTCAAATGGTGAAGAGATGTGGCATTTGTTGAGTATGGCAATACGTTATTGTGTCGAGTTGAATTTACATAGAAAAGAGCCCCAGCCTATTCCCAAAGGTGAACTACATGCCTCTGTTATGAGAAGAAGAATTTTTTGGACTTGCTGTTCACTAGACAAAGGAATATGCTTACATGTCGGTAGACCTTTTTCTTTGAGTGAATATGACATTGATGTTGATATGCCTTACAATATAAACACTTCTGTGAAAGACGAAGATGAACTTTACAACCTCATATATGTCCACCCGGAACTCACAGATTTCAGCAATGTCATTACCGATTTATCCACATTTCAATGTCTTTTGAAGATTCACAGGGTCGAGTCTCTAGTTCAAAACAAAGTCTATAGGGTCGATAGAAAACTCACTACTGAAGAGTTAGTCATACAGACTTCTAGCTTGTATGAGCTTTTAGATAAATGGCAATACGAAATACCAAAGTTTCAAGACGAGTACAGCCAATTATTCATGACATTATTGTACCATCGTGCTATGAGAATCCTATTGATGCCACTTTTACAACGAAACCCCGAAGATGTGTCCAATAACCAAACATTCAATTTTTTGATTTCTAGATGCATTCAGTCTTGTGGATCCATATGTCTTTTGGCAAAAAGATTAATTCAGTTCGAAGGATATAGTCAATCAATCATTGCATTGAACACTTTGTTCTTATCTGCCCTAACTCTTATTTATTGTGTTTTACAAGGAAAAGTGAAATGGAGTCTTGAAATTTCAACCTATTTACAATCATGTTCCACTACTCTTTTTGTTATAGGAGAAAGAATGCCAGCAACTAAGAAATATTTGAGAGATCCATTTGAAAAGTTTTTGGAGAAAACCATTGAACAAATGTACAGAAAACAAAGTATTCAGAGACAACAGCAGTTACTTCACAAACAACAACTTCAATCCCTTTTAGGTAACAATAATATCAATCACAATGTGCCTACTACCGAGTTTCATGGAAACATGCTTCACGCAATTACTGGCACACCTTTATTTGCAAGTCCATTTGTCCCAGAGAATGTTCTTGGTCAAGAAAACCTTCCATATCTTGGTGTACAAAACGACGACAATGGTCATAACAAGCAACAATCACCACCTACCACCACTAGTTCACATCACTCAAATGAGATCGACCAGATAACGAACACAGGAATATCAGATTTTGAAGAACTTTGGCAAATGATTAATAACAGCAGGGCTATAAACTTCGAAGATCAGACCAGCTTAGACAAAATGAATCTTGTGTTGAATCAATCATTCCAAGATCCTCCTCGCTAATAGACGCTTTTCATTTGTTTTGATGATAGGAGACGATCATGTACTATACGTTAATTAATTTATTAGATAGAATAAAACCTCATTTTTTGCAACCTTAAGTGCTCGGTAAAATTGACGTAAATTAGCTATTTTTAAATAAATCTAATTTCTCTAATCTCTAAATTAATAGCTACTTGGGCCCTCGTAAATCAATCTCGGAAGTATACTCAGTGATCAGAGACAAAAAATCGCGTATTACGATAGATGTTGAACTTCCACGTATACACCACGCAGTCTGCGGACGGTATGATCAAAATATTAAAGAACAGGTTGAAAAATCACTTAAACTCTTACACAAACTTGTCTAACATTTTACTAACTAATTTACAATTCAATGAGTGTTAGAAGAAGATCATCAAGCATAGAGTCATTTGGAAGAAGAAGCAGAGCAGGTTCCATGGTGCAGGCCATTGCATTGAACCTTCCAGTGTTGGATTTACCGCATCTACAAACCGAACAACATCAACGTCACTCTACAGCACTCAGATCAAGATCATTATCAACCAGTTCATTAAGAAATGTCATTGGTGTGAATCCATTGGATACAAATGAGAAGAATAAACCAGATTCCGTATTATATCCTTTGACTGAGTCCGAAAAGAATAGAATTAGAGCTGATGAATTTCAAAAATTTTCAAATGATTTTGTCATTAATTTGGAGGACCAAGAATTGATCGAACAATTAGAACTTCAAGAAGCCCTTGAGTTCAAGGAATATTTGCAGTTTAACGAAAAGGAAAATGAAAGTTTCATAAAAGAAGCCACTGATATCATTGAAGATTTAAACAAACTGTTGGTGATTAATGATCAAGTCACATTACAGACCCGTGATTTCCAAACAAAGTCTACCAAATTGATTGATCAATTGGACAACCTCACTTCTCTTTATGATGAACTATCACTGAAACTATCGTTATTTGAATCACTGGACCCTATTGTGGCTACTTTGAATACATCGAGTTCTGGTTCAATTGTTATTAGAGACGACTTTGAGGATTCTATTTTGAAGAAACTTGACCACTGTTTGGAATTTGTGAATGATCCGGCAAATGCTAAATTTTATGAGATCAACTTATACTCTTTCAGATTCAAACAATGCATGGTGAGAGCTTTATCATTGATTAGAAATTACATATGCTCTGGATTCAAAGATATTGAATCATCTCTGCAAACGCACCTTACTCAAGAGAACAAATCTACGGACAAGTTATCGTCCTCCAGCAAACTTATCACTGACGCTATGATCAACAGCAGATTTGAAACTGACTGCTTGAAATACAGATATCTTTTCCTTGAGTTATACACAAGAGCCGTGATCAACCATGATACTGCTGACGAGTATTTCGGTCTTTTGAATGATGTTTATTCACAATACTTCAAATCTAGAAACAATTTGCTCACTCATATCATCAAACCTTACGTTACTTCACAGTCTACCCTAACAGACAAGAGTTTGACACAACTAGCACAAACTAATGTGGTTTACTTTATCAAACTTATGCAAAAAGAACATGATATTTTCAAGCATATATTCTATCTATCCCCTAGTGAAATATCGGATCAAGTTGACAATCTATCCAATATCAATGCATTGAATAAATTTTTTGAAACATTCCTTGACCCACTATATTATATGCTAAGAAACAGAATCATTAGAGAGGGAAATATTGGTGAACTATGTGAATTGATCACTATTATTCAGAACTACTCAGAACCAGATGACCTCATGGATAACATGTCCCTTCCAATGAAATCATTTGACGCTAACTCAAGTTTCCAATACGATCAAGAAATGGATAGAATAAACTACGATGAGTTGTTGAAGCCTATTTTAGAGGATGCGCAAACCAGATTAGTTTTCAAGGTGCAATCGTATGTGGATAAGAATATAGTCAGCTATAAGAAGACAGGAAAGGAGTTGACGATAGGTAGAAGAAGAAACAAATCGGTCAGCAGTGTTGTAGATGAAGAACTGGCCGGCCCAACAGTCACCAAAACAAATGCCGCAGCTGCTGAAGACGTGGATGGCATTTTGCCTTTAGATCTCGCTGACCTCAAAGTTGATACTCAGTTGCTATACCCTCCAGTTTTGAAATCCATTCAATTATTATCAAGAATCTATCAGTTGTTGAACCAAAGTGTGTTTGATGATTTAGCAAATTCAGTGGTTCATTTGGTTATCTTGTCCATGAGAGACAACTTTTCAAATGTGTCAAGTATCGAGGCAAAGTTATACCTGATTAAAAACTTAATATTTTTCAGGGACTACATCAACACATTTGATATTGAACATGTTAGAAAAGAGACCAACTTAGATTTTGGAGGGTTGAGAAATCTGTTCCCTAGATTCATTAGAGGAGATAGAACCAAAGAGATCATAGATAGCACATATCAAGAAACTGACCTACCACCTGGTACCACTCACAATTACTTATTCAATGTTATTCTGGGAACGATACCTAAAGTTGTCAATGACTTTGTTGACTGCAAATACGAGTTACAAATGGCTCTTAGAAGTGCAGTCCATTCGTTCATTGAAGATTCGAAGGTCATTTTCATTAACCCATTGGGTAAGTATCCAGAAGAGAAACATTTGGATGATACAATGCAAAGTTTCATGAAGACGCTAAAAAATGAATTACCAAGACTAAGATCAAGAATTATGCTTTATATTGACAATTTGCAAACTTTGCATTTCTTAATTGATGGTATCAAAGAGGTTGTATTAGAAGCTTATGATCAGTTCTATAAGAAAGCTTTATCCCTCGAAAAGTCAGAACAAATCGAATACTTGTTAGATATGGATACATTGGTGTCACTATGGGCTGATATTGTTAGTGAGATGTTGGAAGGCGAAGAAGGCGAGAATACAGACCTTTTGAATATTACTGATTTATCCGATGTTGAAGATACTACAGTTGCTGCTAACTCCACAACCCGAATTGGTGATGATACAAATCTCATCACTGAGAACGGAGATGTGAGTAATTTTAATTTGGATTTGAGTTTACAAAGACATTGATAGACCTTTGGAGTTTTGTAATAGATGATGAAGAATAAATATCGATGTTTTTTAGAGCTTTATAGAAGATTTTAATTTCATGAATTCGAATTAAGCAAATATTAGTGTATTTTTATAAAACAGCTTGTGAGATATTCATTATACGTAAAAGCAAAGTAATCTATTTGTGATCAGGGTTTTCAAAGTGGATTTGAGTGCGTAGAAATTTCTGACAGTTGCCCTTCATTTGGCGGCCTCATCGTCATCTAAGGGATTGTATGTGTTCTTTGCTAATATTCTGTTCAACTCCGACTTGATGAATGAAATTTTGCTGGGATCAACTAACAAGTGGGTATCGTCTAACTCTTCGAACACTATGTCTCTATAGTCTGAATCAATCTTCAATATAAGGGCTTTGATGGATGGGTCACATTGAATTAGACTTCCCTTAACTGCTCTCGGCATTGTTGGAGATTTAAAACTTTAACAAAGGATATCACAACTTGTGTCTAGTGACTGTGTTTTGGGACAACTTATGTAGGAATCAGGAATCGTGGTTGGCGTGTCAGCTTCTTCGTTCAATTGAAACTTGAGATCGCAAAAGATGTTTCTCCGAGGCAGTTGGCTGAGCTTCTGAGTTCACAGGCTTAAGCACTGCAGCCAGTATATACGAAGGTGACCCACAACTTCAACACACTGGCAAACACACATGCCTGACAGAATGACTGATACTGAAAGAGAAATAGACAATGATCAGAACATACCCCGACAATTCAACGATTCCATAGTTGACACCACATTAGATTACCATACTACCATGGATTCCACAGACAACAGCAGTGACGAGGACCACAATGTTTCAGCATCAGTGGACACAATCGAAAGAAAGAGTGTTACCAAAAAGAAAACTAATAAAGATTTACAAAGTGAAGTGCAACATCATCCAAAGCAACCTGAATTGAACTCCTCATCGAATGGACAACCAGACGTATCAACTGAATTAGAAGACACCAGTGATGATTCGTCGGATTCAGATTCAGATTCAGACGACTCTCTGGAAGTTGAAGCCGAAGAAGACGATGAAGAACCACCTAAACTGAAATACTCAAGACTCAGCAAACTCCCCAAAGGCTTTTTCAATAGAGATGAAGTGTCTTGCAGTTACTTTCATGAAAACGTCTTTATATTTGCCACACATACTGGGTTCATTCTTTTAACAAAACCTGATTTTACTGTTATCAGACGACTGTCGCTTCGTCAAGGTAGACAAACGCCTTCCATTTTGGCATTACATTGTGATGGTGAATACTTTATCGCTGGAGCAAATAATGGACTGGTGCTTGTGGGCTCTGTTGATGACGAGAAAGATTTCATCACTTATGACTTTAAACGACCTATTCATGCAGTGGCGTTAGATAGACATTACAAAACCACTAAGGCAATTATTTCAGGTGGTAAAGAAGGAAAAGTGATATATTCCACGAGAAACTGGCTGGGACAGAGAGTTGACACAATTTTGGAACAAGGAAATGGTTCAATCACGATGATCAAAGCAATTGATGATTTACTACTGTGGTCCAATGACTCTGGTATTAGTATTGCTCAAATAACAGCCAGAGCTATAATTCATCATGAGCCAATACCTGAAGGGTTTCCACAACCTGAGATTTACTGGCCCAAAGTCCACTATTCAGACCAAGATCGAATCATTGTTGGATGGGCCCATCACTTGTGGTTTTTCAGAATATCTTTATCTACTGCAGAAGAGAGTAATAACCAGTTTTCCAGAATATTGTCGTCTGCAGCTTCTAGCTTTAGAGCCCCAGTTGACAAGAAAGTTGAAGTGGAACGCCATGCCGTTGTTGAAGGCGTGTTGATTGCTGGCCTCTCTGAGTTCAATGATGATATTATGCTTTTGAATTATATCCCACCAAAGACTGTTCCCAATCCTAATGGTAGAGGAAGGGGTAGACTTGAAGGCCAGCCTCCAGAATTAAGAATATTGAACAGAGAAACGTTAGAGGATGAATCCGTTGACGAAATTACATTAAATTCTTCTGCTGCTTTGGGTTTGAATGATTATGATGTTCATCAGTATGTCTCATCAACAGAGGGATCAAAATGGTTTTTGATTTCACCGAATGATGGTATTATTATCCAAGAGTTCAATTTACATGACCAACTAACATGGTATACTGTAAATGGAAGATTTAGAAAAGCATGGGAGATGAGCAGATTATGGTTGGATGCCATGGAGAGTCTAAACATTGGGTTGAAAGAGATAAAGAATTACGTCTCCGAAGGAAGATGGGGTGAAGCTGGTGAGTTTCTGGAAATGGTTCTTACTGTCGATGAACAGTCAACTCCTGATTATTTGTCTAGAATCATTGACGAATGGAATTCATGGATCAAGAAGTTCATCGATAATGATAAACTTGAGATCATTGCCGACCATGTTCCTTTTATGCCGATTTACCATGAAGATCATTCTATTGACACAGAATATTACAATCATATTCTTAACTACTATATGGACAAACATGAATTTACGAAGGTCATTACTTTGATTGACGCCTGGGATCATTCATTGTTTGATGTAAATGATATCAAGTTAAGAATTGTTGATGAACTAAATAGCTACGATGAAAAACATTCCCAAGGGGATTCAGATGAAATTAATGTGAAATTGAGAGAGTTGTACATTGATCTTTGTTTAGAACTTGATGAGCCCCAGCTTTGTGTGGATCATCTGATTAAACTGGATAATTCAACCACCATACAGTTTTTGGATGAACATCATTTGATCCCAAGCTTTTTACCTTTACTTCCCAAAATTTTGCTGATCGGTGTTAATAAGAAAGATTTTGAAGAAGTGAATATTCCAAATTTAAGAGAGCAATTAAAAATTGGAATCTCGATTATAGTTGAAAACAGTCATGAGGTTTTACCAAAGAGTATCATTGATGTTATGGATACTAATGGTGAAGATTACATCAGTTATCTATATCTTGAAGAACTCTCTAAGGTTGATAAGTTGTTGGTTAAAGATTTTGAAGATGAAATGGTGAAGTTGTATGCTTCATATAGCCGAGAGTCACTTTTGTCGTTCTTGAACAAGCACAACAATTATTCAATTGAGAAAGCTATCAATGTCTGTGAAGAAAAAGAGTGTATTTCAGAACTAGTTTACCTTTTGAGCAAAGTTGGTAAGAACAAAGAGGCCTTGATCTTGATTATTGACAAACTCAATGATCCTGAAAGAGCTATACGCTTCACAAACTCGTTGGATGATAAAGAGTTATGGGACTTCCTTCTAGATTATTCGATGAACAAGCCTGATTCTATAAGAGCATTGATGGTGGCATCGGGTGACCTTATTGATCCTATTCCAGTTATCAGTAGGATTCCAAAAGGTGTTGAGATCCCAGAGTTAAAACAAGCACTAATAAAGATTACTCGCAATATTGAGTTGGATGATTTTATTCACAAGATAATTCTGAAGATTATTTCTGATGAAACAATGGAATTGCTAGATAAATACACGAGTCTTAGATTACTGGGTTATACATTTGAACCAAACTCACACGAGAAGATGGGAGAAGAAACAATCGTCAAGTTTACAGATCCTACCAAACCTCTTGTTACAGAAGGAGAAATGCTGGGAAAATCAAACATTTGGAGCAGACCTATTGCTAGTACTTCAGACAAGATTACACATGTGTCATTCATAAAGAAGCAACTTCTGTCTTTAAGTGCCGCAAGAAGTTAAGAGGTGATTCCTGAACTTGATTGCTATCGGTGTTAAATTGTGTTGTGAATGCGCTTGCAGCCAGCGCCGATTTCCGAACCGCTAACAAAAGAGATTTTTTTGTGTATGTATGCATGGATGGACTGGGCTATTTTGTAGATTGATATGCCCATCCCGATTTTGTATGTTGTCTTGTCTTTATAATTCAATCAGATGCCAAATATCCTTTATTAGCTATCTTAAAAACACAACTACGCCATTCACCATTGCCAGTTATTAGTAGCTGCGCAACCACTGAATTGGATCGTCACCCAACGCCATTCAAAATGCTACGACAAAAGTCGCCCTTCCAGATATCTGACCAACCAGTTTCCTCAAGCTTATTCAAGAATCCATCCCTTCTTTTTTCAACAGAAAATTATTCGGCACCTTTAGACATACAAGATAAGATTACGAATTTTTCAGCACCTTACATGGAGGAGGATGTAAGTGGTATTAGTGGTGGTGTTTCCATTGATTTTTTCGCCGGACAAGAGACTCTGAAGTCCTCATCAATGAATAATCTGACAAAAGATTTAGAATACCCTTTAAGAAGTGAAAGCAGCTTTCCCTTCAGCTCTGAAGATATATGCAAAACAGGAAAGGAAACCCAGGAAAATGCCAGCTATATCGGATCAATACAAACATCGAAAAAAGATAAGTCACCTTTGCAACAAACTATAACGAACAGTGCAAATGATACAATTCCTCCATCAGCCAAACAATCCAATAGTTTACAAAATGCACAAGGGAAAAGAAATGAAGGGTTTCCACCTCGTTCCAATACAAAGAAATCATTTTCCATTGCCGTGGCTACTGAAGACGGTGGTGGTGCCCGTCACAAATCATTCAGGGCGCGTTCCCGTTCTATTTCTCTGTTTGGTGGTTCTCTTGCAAGAGGTTTCAAGATTCATTCACCTACTGGTAACAATGACTTAAGTCCGGTTGGGTGTATGTACGGTGAGTCTCCAAATAATTTTTCATGTGCAACCGAGCCGATTAAAGGAAACACAAAGAACAGACACTCAATGACAAGGAGATTTCGTGAACATTTGAAGCACTTATTTATTAACAACCGTGATAAGATTGAGGAGAGTGACAAAATTGAAAAGATTAAGAAAATTGATAATGCTGACATCATTGACAAGCAGATTAACAAGGAGATAAATGCACCTCAAGCATCTGCTGAAATTGTGGATGATGCTGGAAGCCCAGCTTTCAGTGACATTATCAATAATTACATGTCCCCAACTTTATCCGGAATGCTCACAAGTGATATTGAACCTCATCCCAACAAGTCCATCATAATTGCATTTGGTGATTTCAAGAAAAAAGTAAGTACTTGTTCCACACCATATTTTTCGGTCTCGAAGTCATCAACGGTACCATTTTCTTATAAAAGTTGCTCCACTGGAAATCCGACCGAATCAGCTGATAGTGAATCATCTCATACCCCAGATACAGACAGCACTACTGAAGATAAGCTTTCACCGAAGAAAGATGTGAATTCATCTGGAAATGAAATAATGTTACTTTTGATTGACAACATAGCATCCGTTCCTTTGTTTGAAGATGGAGGTGAAATCATTAGGAAATCAGCAAAAGAAACTTTGGTCAAGATTATCAATGATAGCGATCCGGTGGTTTATAAAGATAATAATGGGAAATCATTCATTGCCATAAACGTTCCTAGTTCCCTAGTTTCCGAACTTTAACAAACTGTTCTCAACTTGATCTTTTCTACTTTTTAAGCTTTATAGCCATTTTTATGTATACGTTACTATTCTTTTCTACAGCAATAATTATTGTTCTTTTTAAATGAAATGATATCTTTCTTTCTTCAAATTTTTGTACATATATAATGGCCCTAGGTAACTTATCAGGAATCATGATGTGTTATTTAGAAAAATCTAGCAAATGGGTTCAATCTTCCGGCAACACTACCCATCACACTTGAAGCAATGGTATTTGCCTTACCAAACTTGTCACATTTATTGTAAGCCATACCGTTAGTCATATTGAGAGCAAGAGCCACACCAACCAAAATCAATGACAGAAATTGGAATTTCAAAATGGCAAAGATTCCCAAGATAATCCAACACACAGGACAGAGATAAATGAAAAACCAGAAACATTTAGAATCAATTGGATTGATATATCTGTTTGGATCAGCGGTTTCGAAAACCCAGACTTGTTGACCCAACTCATTAGATTCATTCCACCATCTTAAACCAACCAACAATCTACCTGAGATATTTTTCACGTTCCAAAAATCTGCAGATAACAGTAAAATGACAACGATGAAATTCAAGATGTAGTTGGAAGTAAATAATAATCCAAACAGATAGATTAATAATGGTGCTATTCTAAAAATCAAATATGCTAAAAGTGCCATTGGATGGGACGATTCGGATAACCTTTGATATAAGGTTCTTGGAATCGATGCTGCTGTAGTTGATGTTGATTGTGACGGTTGTTGATTTTGGTTCGCTAGGTTTCTTGTAGGTATTGGCTCAGGCGTGACATGCTGAAGTGGCGTGAAGTTGTTGTTTTGTTGGACATCTGGTTGTATCATGTCGTCTTGTAGACCGTAGTTATTGATGTTTGATGACTTGAAAATTGAGAAAGACGAATAATATGCGTTAGTAAGAAATTTCTGCCAATTATCCTAAGGGGAGTAATTTCAATTGTAAAAAATTGACATACCATTCTTTATTGCTGTTTCTAATGCGATGATTCGAGTGTTTGCAAGTGGAGAATTTACAGAGATGACATTCACGTTTCATCTTGAAGACACGTACAGGCGGCCTCAGTTCTAACTTGTGAAATCCAATTAGCTCCAACAAGTCCGCTACCAAGCGAATTTTTAGAACTGCTGGTGTCCAGGTGTCTGAAACCGTTATCCACCGTACTTCGAACTCGTTCATCAAGGGTATACGCCATCAAAACGTAAAACGCATTTGTTAACTATATATGTACATGGTGACCATTATGATATGGAAACAGGAATAATTATGAAGAAAAAAAATTCACATAGAATAATGTTAGTCTTGGTAGTAGGGGGTCAATCTGACGTATCAACTCTCTTCACAAAAAGTGATATGGATCCCCTTGGACCATCACTTCTTTAATAGTTATCCAGTACTTCAAACTTGGATTAAATTAAGCCTTAACTTCAATCTTCTCTTCATTATCTTCGTCATCTTGGCCTTCTTTCTTTGGTGCAATTCCAAGTTCTTGTGCTCTAGCTTCTAATCTCTTTCTCTTCTCGGCCTTTGCAGCTCTTATTCTAGCCAATTCAGCTTGGATTTCATATGGTTCTTTTGGAATCTTGTTCAAAGTTTCTGGATCAGGCCAAAAACCTGGGACATTAAATTTCTTATCTGTATCTATACCAACATAGTACATAATAGAAATTGGTGTAAGAAGATAGAAAGAGAACTGTTTTTGGTATTTTTGTTTTTTTGCG
The DNA here is from genome assembly GCA_030579935.1 of Ambrosiozyma cicatricosa. Taxonomy (NCBI): domain Eukaryota; kingdom Fungi; phylum Ascomycota; class Pichiomycetes; order Pichiales; family Pichiaceae; genus Ambrosiozyma; species Ambrosiozyma cicatricosa. The sequence continues at coordinate 40,823 of JAKTRY010000065.1, read as the reverse complement.
TGAAAATGTTAGTATGTGAACAGCTTCCTCTGGTTTGCAAATGGTAAGTGATGACATACTTTTGCTAATTCAAATTGTGATCTTGTGAAATTGAGTCTTGGAAACTTGAATCCCATGATGTTTGTTTATAGGTACGTGAGTTGCGGACTGAGTTGTTTGTACATTCGTGTTAAGAACAATTAGTGATCTGACAATCAATCAATCAAACAAATCATTTGATGGTTCTCGGCATATGAATACAAATTTCAGCGATATCGTGATTGTAGAATTGTTGTTTCTCCCATTACAGGAGTATATTCCGAGGTGACTTAAATCGCGACATTTAGTGCTGGAAGAAACGAAAACCTTTAATTAATATGCTATCGATATCTGGCGGATTTTCTAATAGAAAACCGGCAATTAAGGTAGTATGTATTGCAACGGTAGGTCTGCTGAGATTTTGATTAAGTTCAATTTCTAAACTGTAAAAGAATCACCTGACAACGGGGTCCATCTATTAAATTGAAGAATGATGATGAAATCTGTTATTTGTTGTGCACAGCCCAATTTAATAGCAGAGACGGAGTATACACGTACGTAAGAAGTATGTACACTAAAACAAATATATAAAACGAAAAAAACACAAAAATTCAAGATCCCAGTAGGTATGGTAATATGTGGGTAGCAGCAAAATGATCACCTTTCGGAAAAATACACTAACTATAGTTAGTACCTGCGACGAATGTAATTGTAAAAAAAGAATCCAATTGTTATCACAACCATTAGCGCTCAGAAATTTAGGCTTTTCCCTAAATCTCTCTCTATCCAGATCCTGTTGCTTGTTTGTATAATAAAAATGAAGGTTAATTATTCTCAACTCTAAATTCTCCAAAAATCACTTAATCTGAGAATACCTTTCAAAGCACACAACTTGATAGATTAAAAATACAACACAAGAAGATCAAAACAAATAGATGAAATAGTAATTTAAATAGAAATATGTGTAATAAAAGTAGAAGTTTGGGAGAGAAAAATTAAAACAAATAAAGTAACTTGAAAATAAAAAACATAAGAAGTAAGACATAAAAAACAAAAAACGTATTTGGTAAATTAAGATAAAAATAAAAATAAAAATAAATGCTTGTATTTTCATCCTATGGGAGGGTAATGTTCATGATGTAATTGTCACTTGTTGATCTTGCTGTTGTTTTCTTGCTTCTTCTTGCCATGGTTGTTGAGTTTGTTGTTTGTTGATCGGAATTCTTGAGTTAAACATTAATCAAACGTACGTGCATGTAACCTAAGTTTCCAACCCTTAGATATAAGCCATCAGGCATCTTTTCGCGTTCAGCCAATTAACGTCCAAGGATTTGTCAATTTTGAAATCAGAGGTAAACCATTCCTTTTTTACATTTTGAAAATTAAGAGAATGGATTCCTTCTCCCGTTCGCTAATATATAATATTGAATTAACTAAATGATACACAAAAATAACCAAATGCAATAATTTCAAAGCTCAATAAGAGTCTTAAAAGCTCTAGCTAGGTTTCATATAGTTCAAACTTCAGATCTCTATATGCAATCTGCACGGGATTTTAGCTCGGAAAAGCGAAACGTGAAAAATTATTTTTTTTTTCACTAGAAGAAGACATCATCACCAAATCTTCTGTTCTTATATAGGTTACTTTTTTGTTTGTCACTACTATTCTTAAGTTCAACAGCTAATATTCTCTTCTACATGTCCGAACCAGAAACAAAGAAACAAAAACTAGACAACACCACCCCTGAACAACGACAAGAACGAACCACAATGACCAGCAAACAATTACAAATCTGTACTCACTCCGGTACTTTCCATGCCGATGAATCATTAGCTGTGTTTATGCTAAGACAACTATCCAAATTTTCCAACTCTAAGTTAGTCAGATCCAGAAATGCAGAAGACTGGGAAAAATCAGACATCGTCGTTGACGTGAGTGGTAAATACGATGGAGTGAAGTTTTTCGATCATCATCAAAGAGATTTCACTGGAACTTTCAATGATCATTACAAGACCAAATTATCATCAGCTGGTTTAGTGTTCAAACATTTTGGTAAAGATTTGATCTCTGAAAAATTACAACTTGACAAAGTGAACAATGCTAAAGAGGTTGAATTCTTGTATGATAGAATCTATAAAGATTTCGTTGAAGCTGTCGATGCCAATGATAACGGTGTGAACAAATATGAGAATCAAGATGAATTGGTTCCTAAATTCAAAGACAGAAACTTTCAATTATCCAGTATCGTGTCGAATTTGAATCCATCATGGGACACAGATCCGAAGGATTCAGACTATGATGCTCATTTTGAAAAAGCTTCTGAAATTATGGGTTTCGCATTCACCAATTTCTTAAACTACATGGGTAAATCATTCTTACCGGCTAAACAATACGTCGAGAGGGCTTTTGATAACAGATTTGAAGTTGATGCCAGTGGTAGTGTGATTGTGTTGGAAAGATTCGTTCCTTGGAAAGAACACTTGTATGCAATTGAAAAGGAAAATGATGCCGAAGGTTCCATCTTGTACGTTTTGTTTGCTGATGCTTCCAACAATTGGAGAATCGCTGCTGTTCCTGTTAGTATCTCTTCTTTTGATTCTAGAAAGAAATTGCCTGAGGCTTGGAGAGGTTTGAGAGATGATGCATTGAGTGAGAAAGCTCGTGTTGAAGGTTGTGTCTTTATTCATGCTGCTGGTTTCATCGGTGGTGCTAAAACTAAAGAAGGTGTTATTGCTTTGGCTAAGAAATCACTTCAATTTTAGCTACAGATAGCATTTCTCTATTAAAGATTTACTACACATGTATGATATGGATCATAAAGATCGATCTTTGAAAATTGCAGTTCTTTTGATCTTTTTCTCTTTCCTCTTCTGTTTGTTTGAATTTGGTTTTCTTCATTTATTTACTTTTTAAAAACTTCCTCTAGATTATTTTATTTATATACGACAAAAAATGGATTGTACATTAATATAATACCTGTATAGTAACTTGATTACACAGAGTATATATATACAAACACGAAGAACATAGAAGGAAGAGAGACAGATAAAATGCAAGTTTCCAGAAATATATATGCGAGTATGCCGGTACTGATATACTATGAAACGAAAAGAAAGGACAGAAGACATTGAATACTTCTTCCGAATGATGATATGATTGCTGGTATACTGAACTTAAGTTGTATGTATGAAATCACCGTTAATGTCCTATAGAGTAGTGACGAATATTATGGACCTGGGCACTCAAATTTCAATTTATATAACCTCGGAGTAAACAATCATCTAAGCTGCCTCACAAACAGCTTCTCTCTGAACCTGAGTCCAATTCTTCTTTTTTCTGGTTTTTCTTCATGTCTTTCTTAAAGGCGTGATTAATTTTCCACTTTTGAATTTTGTCTGTAACAGAGGTGAATCTCAAAAATTTCAAATTAGCCATGGTTTCAATGATAGTTAAGTATTTGAGTGGTGTGTTAAGTATGTCAGATGATCAGAGTGATGCAGTTGGTTGTTGATGCATACGAAAAGTAGAGGCGATAGTTGCAGAAGAACGTAGATATATAGCATTCACATAAGGAAACAATTGACTTTATGGGATTGCAAGTTTATTTATATTTTTTTGGAACAGATAAACATATATGCATATCTTCGTTCTCATCGTTCTCATCGTTCATCGTAATCGGGGTTAACTGCAAAATTTATGGTGTTCATAAATATAAAAGATGTAGGCTTCAGTGTTCCGATCGCGTTCATCAACATTTTCTGTGCTTTTGCCAATATTTGCCGTAAAGAAAAATGCTTATATTTTCAGAAAAAGGCTGTACAAAAGGAGGCTTTTTGCAGATTTCGTTAATTGGAAACAAATTGATCTGGTTATCAAGCTTGACCATGGTACACATAACAGCATGAGGTGAAACGTATCTTAGATGTATCATATGGCACATATCTTTGTCCGGGGGCCCTTTTAAGAAAATGTGGGCACCAGTACAGAATTCTTTGGGCAAGGCAGCTTCGAAGCTCATAGTTGGTTTCAACTTTCCAGTATTTATCGACACGATATACAAAATGACAGAGCAGCGTAAATTTGATCAAAATTGAAAATTGTCAACTTCTGTTCCGCCCTACGAGTTGTAAGTTGTGTAATTTGTAACCTACATATAATCTGTTCGTCGTTCATATATGGCCATTACGTACCGTGTAAGTGGGGCCCTATTAAAAATGATGAAGAAGATGAACATGCACATCTTTATTTTATAATTTTTCAACCTCCTCCTAACAACGCCCTTGAAAGGGTTTGTTGAAGAATCGAAGACTGTGTAAAGCTAATCAATGATCATCAGAAAATACGCCAGTACACGTATACACTATACATTCGTCCTGCATGATCATTGATCACACAACTTTTCTTGGGAAACTTTTAGTGAGCCAGCCAGCCAGCCAGATGAAAAATAATCGATGAAGGAAATTGAACGTCAAAAATGATTCGATCAGTAAAATTGCATATCCGTTTTTTTCAACGAAAGTGGATAATTTTATTTTAGCCCCGCTTTTCCTGCTTATACACATTTCTTAGCCCGACCCTATCACTTTTAGTGTCACCATCAGCTGTCTGAGCTGAGCTGAACTAAGTCTCATATAGTGGCGGCTTAATTAATTTATAGACACCGGGGCAGCACCGTTGCAAGTAACAAGTTGCACGTCCGTGTGAATATAATGGCAGTGCGTATGCCAGAATGCCAGATGTGCCGGTGCAAGGAACCTAGTCATCGATATTATATATTTGACTGCCATTGACAGCTGGATGTCAGCTAGACGTTTTGAACACCAAATGACCAATTGACCGGCTACATATCGACAACATAAGACCACCACACTACTGAGAGTAAAGGTGCATGATGGCCCAATAACATAAAGAAGAAACAGAAGCATTTGAAATTGGAAGAGTTGTTAAACCTTCGAATATAATAGGGGAAGGCAAAGTGCCCGTGAAATTTGAGACAGACACGACAATTACGAAACCAACGTCGGGTCGAGTTGAGTCTCCAGTCTCCAGTGTCGAGAGTCTCAACGGCCTAAGATCGAACTCAAAACTCGAACTCAACTCAAAGTCATCTCAAAACCAATACGACACGTAACGTAACGTAGTGATCGAGGAGCGTTCTGACGAGGGAACTGGGAACTGGGAACTCGCAGCGCTGCTAACGTAAATTGTTTTCCACTTTGATTATCAAAGTTGAATCTGTGATCCGCCTCACAGCGCTGGGAGCCTGGAGCCTGGAGCCTGGAGACCTGAAGACCTGGAGACCTTGTAATTGGATTTCGACTTGACACTAAAATCAAACACTTTTGGCGTACTCTAGGGTATGGTATCCTTGTCTACTTGTCCTGTTTGTCCTGTTTGTCCTGTTTGTCCTGTTCTTACTCTAGCTGTTCTTCCCTCCCTTCTATACCCTTACTACTGCCCCAAAATCTCCCAACAGGTCAATTACAAACTCAGACTTTTCTTACACGTTGCGTTCATTTTTGACTCTCGACTTCTAAGTTCTGCCCTGAATCCCCTGTTCCCTCTCTAGATTCTGATTCCTGTTTTTTCCTCATCAACTCCTCATCCTCTTTCGTTTCCCCTTTTCCTCTTCATCTTGATATTACACGTTACTTAGATACCTCTTACACTTATACGTTACATCCATTCTCTCCATCTTATACCCCCATCAACTGAATCTTTCCACTCCATCTCCATCACTCGCTCTTTCCTTTTTCGTTTTTCATTGAATCCCATCATTCCTTTCCATCACAATGAAGAAACTTCTCAACAGAAAAGACAAACGTCGGAGCCTAACTGAAAGAGAAAGGGCATTAGCTAATGCTAACAGCAATGGCAGCAGTAGTAACAGCAATAACAACACACCATCTACTACCACTTCCAATAACAACAATAACCTTTTAACCGACCACTATAATGACACTGACTACAGTAAGTTAAGAAGACCATCCGCAATTTCTCTTGGACCGCCTAACACTCCCGAATATTCCCATCCACCCCATTCTGTGGGTCATCTCAACACTCCCACAAATTCTGGTTTCAACAACAGCAACACTAGTGTCAATAACAATGCCTCTACCAGTAATGGCGCTGGTAATGTGGGCAACAGCATCAGTATCAATATTACCAACTCACCTGTTCCGAAACCTGCTCCAGATCTTGTCAAGAGTGGTAAGCCAGTGAGCAACATTTTGAAAACCCTCCATGTTAACAAGTCCAGTTCTTCTTTACAATCCTCTTCCAATTCCAACATGATTAGCCATGAACAGGCACAATCCCTTCAGGCGTTAGTTGATCCAGGTTGGGATCAACAAGTTTTGAAATCTGGTTGGGTTAATAAGATCGATGAAAATGATAGCAATACTGAACCTGAGTTACGTTTCTTGAGAGCTGAGTTGAAAGGTTCCATGTTCTATTTGTATAGACCTCCTCAAGAATTACAACAAGTGAAACATTTCGAGCCAGAAAATGAAAAACAGACTGCTTCCCCAAATGATTCTTCTGAGTTCTTGCCATTGGCTAGAATGGCTACTCAAAACCCATCAAGAAACGATCTAGATCATGATAAGTCAAGAAGACCAACTATTCCCGAGTTGGATCCAGATATGCAGAGTCGCAAGACATCCCAATCTTCATTCACTCTGGCCTATGATCAAGATGATAACAGATCTTTAAGATCCAGAACTGCTATTAGTGTCAATTTAAGAGAATTCCCAGAATTTGATAACTCTTCATTCACCATGGATGAATTGTCCTATGCTTCTGATGCTTACCCACATCCTGATTTGGTTTTGGATGAAGATATCGGTATGATTTTAACTGGTACGTTGGAAAGTATCTGTCACACAATTCTTTTCAACCCTTCTTCTAAGATTGCTTCAAAGTTGATTAAGATCTTGCCCTTGGTTGACCATCTTTTGAAAGCTTTGTCCTATTTCCAGAAATATATCGAGACTTTTGTCGAAGCCAATTCTTCTACTGAGGCTTTAGGTGAAACTTATGGTACTGTGCCGATTACTCGTGAACAGTATAATCAAATGAATGATCGTTTGGTTTTGGTCTTTGATACTATCTGTTCCAAGTTCCCTGGTATGCTCCTTGAAGAAGATATCTTGAAGTCGATATGGCATCTATTGATCTTGTTAGATGGCCGTAAGAACTGTGACGATTTGAAGTTGAAGATCCATAAGTTGCAATTAGAACTAACTAGATTGGTTGAAAATGATAAGTCTGACCTTGGCCATGTTTCTCATATGTTGAGTTTTGAAGGTATGTTCTCTCATGACTTGAAAGAGATTGCTCGTGAAATGAATGCCATCAGTTTGAAATTCTCTAATGTTTGGGATGCTAGAATTGACGTTTCTTTACAATATCAAACTGTTCAAGACAACTACTCTTACTGGAAAAAGAATCCTTTGGTTTTCTCCCCAACTAATAACGTCCACTACCTTGGTCGTCTGTTGTGTTATCAACTTTTCCATGACTCTAAATTCAGTGTTTCTCCAGAAAGCAGAGCCGTTGTGTTAACTAAATGGATTGAACTTGGTTCAATGTTGGCTGATTTGGGTGATATGATCAGTTGGTTGGCTATCGCTACTACCATTTGTTCTATGCCAATTTTAAGATTGTCTAGAACTTGGTCCTACATTGACCCTGCTTTGATCAGATCCATGTCAAAGCAATGGGCTCCTGTGGTGTTTGAATTAGATAGAAGATCCATGGTTAGTACCTCCAGTCACAGATCATCCTCTCATATCTTGGTTCCTAACGGTATTGGTGAAAGATACTGTAAAGAGAATGCTGTTCCATTCTTTGGTGATTTGTTTGTTGCTAAGGTCGATGACGATGGTAATCTTGTTAAAGAATGTTGTAAGATGTCTGATATCGTTAAGAACTCACTTGAAAAATGGGATAAGTACTTTGCTAAAGTTGAAAACTCTGACACTTTGACTCCTACTGAAAACATCCATCATCTATCAGGTACTTTCAGCTTAGATATCCAAAAGAGATTAAGAACTGCTTTCACTTACCATACCGATTTGCCACCTTTAACTAATGAAAACATTATGGAGGAATCGTTGCTTGTTGAAAAATCATACGCTTCACAATTTAACAAATACCATAACACTTCCAGAAGTCCATTGTTCTTGGGTTCTTATCCTTCCATTTTGTTCCCAAAGGTTCTTAGCTCCTATAGTATCTACGATCAAGAATCATTGGTTGGTGCTTTGGGTGCCGTCACCACTCCACAAAACCTCAATCAAAACAGTGCTACTACTCAGGGTAACCTGATCAAGGATTCTTTGTCCTCAGATAATCTTGCTGCTCATAGAAAGACTGGTAGAAATCAATTCTTAAGAAGTGTTCGTGACTTGTTCAACATTGATTCTAAGGAGTTCCATTTCAGTGATAGTATCATCTTCAAGACTATGGAATACCTTGCCCAACAAGAATTGAAAGATGAGCATCCTTCCACTCCTAAGCTTTCTTCCGCTTCTTCTTCGCAATCTGGTGCCCGTTCTCGTCCATCATCTATCTTATTCAGTGAGAATTCTAATGTTAAGAGATACAGTAGTTACTCAACCAATAGTTTCACTTTGGAAGACTATGTTAATTACCAAGAGTACATGAAGGATAACCAAGAGTACATGAAGGATAACCAAGGTCCAATCTCACCAGTTGCTCCTAAGCCTAAGAGAGATGTGAAAAAGGAGGAAGGAAAACTTCCAGGTGCTGTTGGCCCATCCGATAAGGACTTACCTAAGATTAAATCTTCAGTTTTGGGTGTCCCACCAGCTCCAGATGCTCCACCGATTTCACCTCTTCCACCTGTTCATGATGGTGATTTGTCTCATGATAGTGAAGCTGAAGGTAACGATTTAACACCTGTCAATTCTTTCCGCGAAGAAACCAACGAGCTTACAAAATCCGATTCTAATGATTCCGAAAAGACTGAAGGTGATAATGCTCATCAGCATCCAGAACATCCACATACTTTGCCTCCAACTCCAGCTGATGGTGCTCAACAACAACAGCAACAGCGTCAACACCAACATCAACCACCACATCAAACAAACGGTCAATCGCCACAACAATCACAACAACAGCAACAACAACACTCCGTTAATCAACATCAACAACAACAACAAAATCCTGGTCAATCTGATGTCGGTGTTCTCACACCTCAAAAGTTGATTGAAGATGGTGAATTCAATGAGCCTTTAGCTCATCATTCTTCTGGACATCAACAACAAGCTACCAATAGTGCAACTGGTACTCCTAAGGATGTCGGTTCACAGTCTCCAGCTTTGCCATCTGCCGATGGTCATGATGTCCATGCTCAAACTCCAGCTCAAGCCCAAGCTCAGGCTCAGGCTCAAGCTCAAGCTTCTTTGGCTAGTAAGGCTGCTGCTAACGGTACTTCAACTGACTTGTCAGTTGAGTTGTTGACTAAGTCTGCTTCTTTGAATAGATTGTTGGATTTGTTGGTTCTTACTTCTTCTTTGTTCAGTAGTCACATTAATGAAAAAGATTTGAGAAAGTTTTTCGCTGGTAAGAACGTTCAACAAGATCATGTGAAGTTGAAGATGGATAATGGTGTTTTCACAATTACTTTTTTTGAGACTTACAGAGGTTTCTGTTCCACTTCTGAGTTGCTTGAAGGTTTGACCAAGAGATTTGTCGGTTCCACTGCTGCTGCTATCTCCATTGATCAATTCTCTAAGAAGGGAAGTGTTAAGGACTTTTCTAAGTTCCCTGATTGGAGTGAGGATGTTGAATTGTCTCCTCAAATCAACTGGAGATTTGTTGCTCAAGTTCAACTTGGTATTTTGGAAACTTTGTCTATCTTAGTCAAGAACTACTACTCACATTTTGTTGATAACTTGAAGAACAAGTCTTTGTTTGATAACTTGCTTCATGTCATTGATGAAGAAACCATTGCTCATTGGCCTCAAGTTATCAATGTTATTGCATCGACCACTGATCAAGATGTTGAAGCTATCAAGGATCTATTTGAAAAAATAACTGCCATTTACAAGCAAATGAGAAAGACATATGTCAAGAACTGTTACAAGCCTCAATTGAAAGCTCCTGGTATTAAGTTCACTTCTGAGTCTTCTGTCATTCCATCTGAAAAGTTGTTGCCTAAACATACCGATCTTGCCTCAATTGAAAAATTCATTGATTCCGTCGATGACACAGTTAAGGTTATCATGAACAGTATTCCTGTCAGTGATTGGATTGATGTCTTTGATATCGTTGAAGTTCAAATTGCCAAGTCTCCAATGAATTTGTTCAACTATGATGTTCAAATGTTGTCTGTTCCAGAAGACGTTTTGATCATCTCTAACATTTACCACTGGATCTCCAACTTGGTTGATTCTGGTAACAAGCCAGAAGGTTACTTTGTCAACAAATTCCCACCATCTGTTAGATCAGTGTTCCAATTTTACTTCAAGTTGAAGAACTGTATTATGATCCAATTGGTTGATGAAAAGATTTCCCAAGAAGAAAGAGCTGATAGAATGGCTAGTCTGTTGGTCATGTTGCAAACTGCAAGAGTTAGAATGAAGCCAGTTGGTTTATTTAATGGTGACACTGATGATAATGTTTCTTCTAGAGTTCCTTCTTTGATTGAATCATGTTTAGTTCATATTATTCTTGCTCCAGAGTCAAGAGTGTTCTCTGATTGTTGGGTTGCTGCTGGTAAATTGATTGATCCAGAACTAACTGACTTTGATGACTTGAACAAGTTGTTGCCTACTGAGCAAGATATAGAAGAAGAATTACAATCAGAGGCTCCTCTTACCCCATGTGCTGGTTGGTTCTTGCAAAGATTGTTGGAAATCGCTTGTTTCATTCCTAACATGTCTGTTGAAAACACACAATTGATCAATTTTGATAAGCGTCGTTTCGTTTACAACTGTATCTCCAATATTGTGACTATGGTTCCAAGCTCTCATGGTAAGGATGTTAGTGAAACTGGCTTTGCCTTTTTGTTAGGTTTCAGAACCCAGCAATTGGATTTGAAGTCAATTTTCAAGATGGCAAGAGAGCATAATGAAGGTATCAGAATCTTCAAGTCTCATATTGCTGATCAACTCAAGTTGTTAAGATTGGAACATGCTAAGAGATCTCTTCTATTGAAGCAAGAAGCTGAAAGATTGAAATCAAGTAGAACTACTTTGAGCAACTTTGATATGATTAGTTTGAACACTGTTACCAACTCTAACCAATCCATTAAGAGAATGCCTGACTTTATCAGAACTGGTGGTAAACCACAATCTACTCCTAATCAATCAAACCACAACTCAATGATGGCTCAACAACACTATGCCAGCTCTAGCCGTGCCAGTGTTGCATCTTCATCATCTGGTGGATCATCCTCTAGATTCAAGTTACCAGGTTTCTTCAAATCATCTAACAAGTTCTCTTTCAACCATCAACATCAACCACAACAACCACAAGAGATTGTCAGGGTGAGAAAAGCTAATGAATTGCCATCTGGTGAATCTTACGTCACAACAAAGAACAACAAACCTGTGTTGGCTGTCAACTTGAAGAACTACAGTACTTTCCCAATTTATAAGACTCCATGCAGTTTCAGAGTTGATTTGGAAGGTAGTGGTATGACTGGTTACTCATTCCAAAGTTTGAATGAAGCTGATAAGGAAGATTGGATCTATAAGATCAACTTTGCTAAGAAGCATTGGTACTGGTCAAAGACCATGAATAGAGCTAAGCATGTGAGTAACAATGTTGTCTTTGGTATTCCAATTGAGTTTGTTTGTTTGAGAGAAGATAGTCCTCTTCCAACCGTGATTGAAAAGATCATGACTGAAATTGAATACAGAGGTTTGGAAGAAGTTGGTATCTACAGAAAGAGTGCATCCTTGTCATTGATGCAACAAATCAAGCAAGAAATTGACACGCTTGGTGATTTCAATATGGAGAACCAATTGGTGTTTGATGTTCATAACTTGACTGGTTGTATCAAAATGTACTTAAGAGAGTTGCCAGAGCCTTTGATTCCAGATGATCACTTGGGTCAATTTGAAAGAATTAAGGAGTTATCTCAATCTGAAGAGAGATTCGATGTCTACCATGACATTATTACCAAGTTGCCTATTTTCAACTATAATTTGTTGGAGAGACTAATCAGACATTTGAAGTTGATTGATGAATACAAGGAGTTCAATAAGATGAGTGCTTCCAACTTGGCTACTGTTTTGGGTGGTACGTTCATTGAAGGATGTAAACCTGAGAACTTCAGAAGATTCTTCGGTTTGATGAACTTCATCTGTGAGGATATGATTAAGAATTACGAGCCTATTTTTGAAAAGGAGTTGGATCAAGAGGATTAGGTCCTTTCCACGCATTCTGAAGAGCACTTCATTTTAATTCTTTTCTAGGGTTTTCTTAAAGTTATTTTATTTCCTTTTTTCTCTTGTCTTACTAGCTATTCTTGAGTTTTCTTTTTTTTCTACTTTTTTCTTTTCTTTCTTTACCTTGTTTTGCATTTCCAACTTTGCCATTTTACTCTTTATATCTTTCGTTTTTGTTTTTCTCTTTTCTTCAAAAGACATTGTGAGTTTCCATTTTGCTTGCATATTTATATCTTTTTGTCTTTATTTTGTTGTTGTTTTGATTTTTTTAGTCTCTTCTGTTTTGCATTTAGATTTTTGTTTTTCACTTTACTTTCTTTTCTTCCTTCTACTAGTCTTTCACTAATTTTTGTTATCCATGTTTATTTACACTTGCGTTATTTTTATACCTTTTTCATTTTATATTCAGTCATTCATGATCATCTTTTTTATTGGTTTCTACTTTTAATTTCTAATATATGATTACATTTTCGATCATCTTCAATTGTTCATGTTTATAGTAAGCTAGATATTCGTGTAAGCTGAAATAGGTGAGCGCCAAATTTATGGCCACAGGAATCAGGTAGGATCGTGAGTCGTACGTACGTGATTGAGTTTCAAATTTGAAATTTCCATGATTGAATTGAATTTGGCGGCGGCGGTGTCGGGCACGGAGAACCCCGTACTCAATTAGAGCTGATATAAAGCTGATTAACCGAAGTCAACTGTATGGTGAATAAGTTATAACCAGACCAATCCCCAGATTTAAACTCCATGCCTTTATGAAACTGTTCCACTATATAGAGTGAACAAGAATCGAAAATTAATCAATATAAGGAAAAGAAGATAGACTCAGAAACTCAATTACAACATAATGGTAGTGATCAAGGAATACACAACAACAGAACTCGATATCAAACCAATCAAGGCTGTTCCACTAACACCTGAATCATTTTCCAAATTTGGAGCAATCATTTCAGCAGACCATCAAGTTTCAAAAGCACCGAAATCATCAGCTAACCAAGGAACAGCATTGAAATTACACAAAGTTGCACCAGTTACAAACAACTATGAGAACTGTCCTTCTAAGACACCAGCCACGGCAAATTGGAATATCTTTAGATGTTCACCTCCTAAACATTTACTCAGAAAATCAACAAATTCATCAGAATCAGGTAAAGCTGTGAATCAATACCTATCTAAAGTGTTGGAAAGACATCCGTTCTCAACTCAGACTTTCTTACCTATGGGAAGATCACAAGAAGAGATAGGGTACTTGGTGATTTGTGCACCTGATGGAAAAGATGGACTTCCAGATTACAACAAATTTGAAGCTTTCATATGTAAAGGAAATCAAGCTGTTACTTATGGTGTGGCCACTTGGCATGCTCCTATGATTGCCTTGGGTGATGAAGATTACTTGGATTTTGGTGTCTTGGTTCATGAAAATGGTGTTCCTGAAGAAGATTGTGAGGAAGTCACTTATAATCCTGGGTTAATTGTTGAATTTTAGTTCCTACTTTCCTTTTTCATCTGACTATATGCAATATCATCAATTTTTCATCGGGCCGGGTAATATGATCCCAACAAGTTATTTATTTACAGTTTAACTCTACCATCTATACAATTCTCTCTCATTTATTTATTCACACAGCAATGGGTTTCTTGCTGAAATACTCATTTCTCCAATTAGAATATTTTTCTTTGGAACAATGATTGAAAGTGTACAACATCTATGTAAATTGTAATATATATTATTACTCGTCTAGATCCATGGCATCAGGGGATCTATCTTGTGTGGTTGTTGGAGCGTTACCAGATGTACCAGTAGCAGCTGATGCAGCTGGTTCTGCGGCAGCTTCATCGTCATCATCATGCGCTTTGTCATCATCGTCATCATCGTCATCATCTTGGTGTCCTCTTGATCTACTATTTGCCAAAGAATCAAGCTTATCCAACCACTGTTGAACATTTTCATCATCGTATATTGTGAAATCTTCATCTTTGCTGACAACAGCAACTGTAGTATTCTTAGAATTCAATTCTTTATCTTGTGCAAGTGTATCTCTCAAAGCAATCAAACCATATTCAATAAGTTGTTCTCTTGTAGCAATTGGGAAATCTTCGAATTTTCTCTCCAAAAATGTTCTTGAAGCTTGTGATCTGGCACCAATTGCAGCACCAACATATTCTAAAACAGAGCCAGATGGTTGAAATTCGTACAAGTGAGGACCAGTGACATCAACACCAGCAATTAATAAACCAACTCCGTATGGTCTTCCACCGGCAGACTGTGTGTTTTCTTGCGCCTTGTCAGCAATTGAATACACGGCTCTTGACACGCTTAATGGTCTGTTAAACACCATCTTGGAACTCATAGCTTGTTGACGCAAATAGTTGGATAACACTCTAGCATCTGGGGCTAAACCAGCTAGGGCAACACCCAAATGGTCATCGATCTTGATGACTTTCTTTTGATATGATCCTAATTCCTCAGCATTTCTCTTAAGGGCAACTAATACAACGTGGGTCTTAGACACTAAACCAACTGCGGCAGAACCTTGTTTTGTGGCCTCTGCAGCATATTCAACTTGAAAGATACGACCAGTTGGAGAAAATGTAGTGGCGTCGTTATCGTAGTTATTTCTGAACTGTTTGAAAATTGGAAAAAGGTGTGATGAACACGGTAGCTAGTTAGTATTTGGGTGTTCGCCATCAATTGGAGAAAAAGGCAATTGATCTCATCCATTGGCAGTATTCACTGCGATCTGATCCAGTGATGAATCTGTTAAAACGTACCATTTTTAACGAATTGTGGGTATTTGGGTTGTGTGTTGATGTTGCCCTGTTCTGAATGAAACATGTATTCCTCACAGAAATTTGCCACTTCTTCTACCAGTGTAAAAGATGGATGAACGCTCTTACAGTCTTCACTTCTAACTTCTCGCCCTCATCAAACGAGCGCACAACTGAGCTGGCAAGACGATTATCACACCAGTGACCACTCTGTTTCATGAACTACACACGGTTACAGCGCATATCACTCTTTAACAACATACAACACACTTTCAATTGGGTCTCTATCAAAACTGTTTCGATTTCATAGAATTGCCAATTGTCTCGAACAAGAACCGTCAACTCATCCTTGATCTCTCCCGCAAGTTACAGCCCAACCAAGCCGACTTTCCGATTGCTGTTTCTCCAGATCTCTCATCCACACCAAACATCAACAATATAAACTCACAATAATGGCATTGAAAATCAATCCTTTAACCAAAATCATCGCATTATCATCAGTGCTAGCAACTGGTTTTTTACTAGTTGTGTTAGCCGGAGCAATATACGGTAACTGGTTCCCGGTGTTAATAGCGTTTCTCTATGGAATAGCGCACCTGCCAGTACTAATCACCAGTCATTATGGATACCAATACGATGAATATTTGAATGATTCAGGAGATGGTGGTTCAAGTAGTGACATTGTTGATTTTGGTAGATTCACTTCAAGTTTCTTGTTGACTACAGCTACTCTGTTCCCATTGATTTTAAGCCATTGCCATGTGTTGACTCATACTGCTTCAACTTTGACTATCGTTGGTGGATTTCTCATATATGGTACAGTGTTGACTTTCACCTCATTTTTCGATGGTTTTGGTGAAGAGGACGACCCATTCAATTTCTAAACTGTGTGCTATACTTTTGTTTGCATGTGTCTCTCTAGCTTTCTAACTCTTTCGTGTGACAGATATTGTTGGTGGTCAACCGGTGTTTCAGCTGGCTTTCTGCTCTTACTTTTTCTCTACTATATTTTTGTCATTATTTAGTACATTCTCGTCTGATGTCCTATATGAATTCTAGCTCTCTTTTCCTTTTTGCAATCCAAGGTTTCACTGTAGTGTCAAAGTGGCTTCTAGTTTTGCCCATTCACAATTGGCATTGTAGGTATTACTGATTCAGTACTGGCTGAGATCTTTAGGTTCAAATCGAATTACAATATTCAATCAATATTGAAAAAAAAAACAGAACTGCAAACGGTGAATTAAAAAACATATATACCTTAATTCTTCAGAATATTATAATCAATCATGATCTCCTTCAAAATAAATGAATTAACATGATTAGCATAATCTGGGTCGTTAGGCAAGTCATCCCAAGAACCAAGTAACATTGTCTTCGTTCTTCTGCCACCATTGTCTTTCAAAATTTGTGCAGTCGGCCAGTCAGCCACAATTACAGGACCGTTGTTTGGAAAGTAGTGTTTCGGTTTCATCTTGTTCTGCAAGCAGTGATGGAGAGTAGTCGTCATCTTCAATAATGTCATCGTCTAAAGAAGAATCCGCACCAATCGAATGTATTTTGTTTGAAGAGTAAATTGTTTCCTTGTCGTCTTGTTCCGCAACCAGAGAGCTGGAGATTGATGGAGAATAGTTATCGCGCTCCTCGGTAGAATCATCATCGTCTAATGAATAACCAGCATCAGCTAAGTTGATTATCTCTGAAGAGTAAATTGCTTCGTTATTGTCTTGTTCAACAACCAGTAAATTGGAGATTGATGGAGAATAGTCATCACCACTTTGTTCTGCAACAAGTAAGCGGGAAACTGAGGAAGAATGGTCGTCAGCTTCAACATTACCATTGTCCGAGGAATACTCTGCAGATGAAGCCAATGAACTGGCCTTAGAGGATAAACATTTGATGTGCTCAAAAATATCAATAGATGAGACTGGAGTGAGTTCTGTCAAAGATTCCAAGTCACATGAAGAACCACTGATAGACTGGTGATC
The DNA here is from genome assembly GCA_030579935.1 of Ambrosiozyma cicatricosa. Lineage (NCBI taxonomy): Eukaryota > Fungi > Ascomycota > Pichiomycetes > Pichiales > Pichiaceae > Ambrosiozyma > Ambrosiozyma cicatricosa. The sequence continues at coordinate 23,619 of JAKTRY010000065.1, read as the reverse complement.
ATCGTTTTTAACATCAACATCAACGCTAGAAGAAGCAAAAGTTTCCTTATCTTCCACATCGAAATTACCAGAGCTGGACTTTTCCTTAACCTCGATATTAACGTTTGAGTTCTTTCTGTGCCACCACCTGGTTAGGCAATTCCAAGCTTGTGCTCTTCTGTTATGTGATCTGTTTTCAGTGCTCACAGAAATAGCCAGGCAAGCATCTAAGTTCCTATTGGTTGACAAGTTTGATTCAACGTTGTGATTGTAATCAGGCTCACAAATACTGGCAGATGAAGCAGACAAGGCAATCATAGAAGACTCACATTCTTCTGGGTTTGGTGAAAGCGTAGAGTGAAATTGGCCGTAGAAAGATTCTGGTGGAGACATAGAACGTAAATTGTTTTCTAGCTCGTCTTCTTCTTCAATAGACTTATCTGATTTGTCATAAGACTAAGGTGGCATGACAGGGTGGAAAACGTTCTGTAAAGCTTCTTGGAAGGTACAACCAAGAACAGGATCAATGATACCTTTAACAGAGATGCAATCACCGTACTCTTTGTCACAGATCAAGGAACCGTCTGATTTGTCTTTGGATAAAACAGAAACAACGTAAACAAAGGAAGAGTCTGGGTCTGAGTCTGATTCTTGTCTGTCAACCAAAGCGTGTTTGAATGGTAGCTTACCAGAGTTGAAAAAAGATGCAGAAGTAATATCTTGCATAATAAAATAAGTAGAGGTCAGAGTTTGGTCGTTTTGGTGGTTTGGGGAGTTGAAATTCGACTTGAAAAGAGACTTTGATGTGAAGATATATGGGAAAAGGAGAAAGAAAATGGTGGGAATAGATGGATAACAGGTATGAAGGAAAACGAACCCCTTTTATAGTACTCCAAATAATTTATCTGTTTCTATTGAAACAGCTCTTTTTGATTTCAATTGGTGTGTTCAACTCGTGGTCAAGACTCAAGACAGATAAAGTTTCGTTATCAAAATAACGGTACAGAGCAGAATCGGTATGGGTGCTTCGAGAAAAAAACCAAGTTAAGTTAAACCAGCCATAATTGCAAATAGAAACAGAATACTGTCATTGGAAATCAGTGAACACTTTAAATGAATTTAAATGACCAGAAAATATTCATGTGTTGCACACTAATTGATGTCTCGCCTCAGTGTTCAACCACAAGTAGATGCCGTGAATTCTGCTGTGTAAAACCAAAGAGTTAACAAATGAAAACTCTCCTTTTTATTGACTAAAATTCATCACTAAGTATACCAATCTTCATGAGCTCTTCATGATTTCCTATCGGGGTCTTCTTTTGAACCTGTATTAGTCTTTTCATGGTTGATTGTTGGCTTGTAATTGAATAGTTGCCAAATTGTAATTCATGACTGATAGTAATTCGAGAAAGTATGGTTATTATCGTGATTAATCTGGAGATGACTTCCGGTATACGCCAATTTCTGAAATCATTGAAGCAGCTATTGAATCAAAACGTGTGAACTAAATAACACGGTAGTAACGCTTCCTGTATTGATCAGTGTCAAATGGTTGTGTTCTCCCTATACAACAAAATTGTAGATAAGAGACGCTTCCTCTTCACTCTGTACAAATAGGGTATCGAGATCATATGCTGACCATGAGTGCAACTTCTCCGTAAGTATGAAACCCAAACTCGAATTTGCCGGATCTCAAGTTTCAACAAGGCAGTCTTGATGGATGGATGGTGTATGGGTGTTCTCTTAGACAGCGCGTGTTTCCTAATTGGGACTATAGCCGAGGTCTCATATGGCTCTCTGAAAAGTATTGAGTCAAGACAAGACTTCACGGTTCACATCCCCACATAAATCCCCACATGGTTGATTTTAAGCTACAAAATTCACTCAGCAGAATCATGGTAAAGTGGTCATTGCAACATTGAATTTTTTTTGACGAGAGTTGAGCAACATGCAACTGCAAGTGAATTGTAACAATCACCTCGCTTGCAATTGAAGGGCATGTATGTGTAGATAAGAAGAACTGAAGCCCAGATAAGAATGGTGAATAGTCCCGATTCCCGGGGTTGGAAGTCGTGTGTCAACCAACCAACGCAGATTCCATCAAATAAGGTAGTTTAAAGATTAATCAGCACGTTGATTGGTATCAGAACTTGGTACTGATGGATCTGGAATGGTTGTGACTTGTCTTTGGTTGTTGTGTTGTTGGTATCACTGGACACATAAGTCAAATTACCTACTCCTAATTACTGAAGTTTAAACAACTCAATTTGAACAAGTTTGCCAAACCATCAACTAACCTTTTTTCCGATCTGTTTGAATAGTCATCAGTTCACTAGGTCAAAACAAGGTACACCAATAGAACTGTCAATTCAGAGAAAAGAAAAGAACATTAAACCACCTCAAAGTCGATTTCTAATGCCATCATCCACTCATTCTAAAAATGTTGCAATACAAATCACCGATCAAAACCCTTTAGATGTTATTAGTGTGGTGCCTATGAATCGGTCTTACACCTCTACTTCCACAACTATCAGTACTGGATCTTCGGTGTCGAAATCCAACAAGAAAACCAAATCAAAAGTTGCCAAACCAAAGAGACCGTTGATTCAAAACAAGTCATTTGTCGGAGTAACCTCAAGATCAAAGAATGGTTGTAACAGTTGCCGTGCAAAGAAGAAGAAATGTGATGAGCATTATCCTGTTTGTGGACTATGTGCAAAGAAAAACTTGAAATGTGTTTGGAGAAACCCAGAAGCCGTTAAGAACAAGACAGGTTTCAATTTTAACAACATGTTGAAATCACAGATTGCGTTGGAAAAACATCAGAATAATGAACTTAAAATCGTTAATGAGAGTTGTCCAGCCAATAAACTACAAGAGCCAACCGATAGTCGAAAGGGGCAAAACTTGATCTTTGTCAACACAACCAAATACGATGAAGAAGTACGGCAAAGACCATCCACATTTGTCGATGATTCTGTTTTGGAAATGAAGAAAGAGGATGAACCCATTTCCACACCTAACACCTTACCTTTATTCAACCCAAGCCGGCATTCACCATTCAGTCCTGTCTCTAATATTAGTCATCCTGTCAATGAATTTCTCCAAACAACTCCTCAAGGCACATCACTTTCTCCGTTTTCTCTTTCTCCGAACACCTGGAATTTCAAAGCTCCTACCATTTCAAGTACTTCCTCTAATGTGTCATCACCTGAAATTGAAAAAGAATTGGATTCTTTGTTGCAAAATATCGTTCATAGAATGCAATCTCCTGACTTTCATCCTGAATCCAACACTATTGATTCATTGTTTAGTGATGCTTTTTCTATTTACAACAAATCTAACTTTAGTATCAGCAATGTCAAACACACACATTCCAATGATGGATCAGAACTTGACATTGTGACCCCCGGTTACCTCTTGAATAATGTCAATGAACCAGTTCCAAATTCCCCTCAAAATGACGAAGATGATTATTTGCCATTGGATGAATCACAACTTCTTGAAAACAGTTACTTGACTGAATCACAACTTCTTGAAACATTGAGATCCGCCGAGAACTTCGAATTTTTCAAACCTGCAGTCAGGCTGCTCTTCAAATCAAACAAGTCTTTACACATCATGAATCCACACTCGCCAGTCCTTGAAAAGTTGGATGACACAGGAAGATTATACTTGGAACATTACATGTCCTACACTTCTGAAGTTATCACCGTTTGTGAACCGGGTATCCGTAATGTTCTAAAACAGTATTTTCTAAGACTGGCCAATTTTGAAGAATCCATCTTATATGGTATCGTCGCTTGGGGAGGTATGTTTTTAATGGGTGCTGACAACAAGGCAGCCAATGAATACTTTGACAAGGGATTAGCTTGCATTCATGATAGAAGAATGAGCCCAGAGACACTCACAAATCACGATTTCATTGTTTTGTCGGCTGCTTTTATTGCTCTTATCGGTGCCAAAATCAGTAGTGGTGATACCAGAACTTGGTATCAGTTATTCATACAGTCCAAGGACTTTTTAACTGAAGCTGGAGGTTTGTTGAAATTCATTCAAAGAAACAAAGACTCAAATGAATGTAAGTGGATTGCTTCTAATTTCTTTTACCATGATGTTACCGCCGTTAGAAGTTTGAACTTTGGTACTTTGGTTGATATAGAAGATTATAAGACTATTTTCCAAGAGAACAAGTTGTTAGAGAATGATGATTACGGTATCGATCCATTTCAAGGTATTTCTCATCCGATTTATATCATCTTGGGAGAAGTTGTTAACAAATGCAAACAACTGAAAACTTTACTTTTCAAAATTGAGTTGATCAAGTCTAATTTAAACAACACCGAGAACAAATCGGTCGCAATGGATGAAATACAAAGTTTGAAGAAACAATATGATGAAACGGTTCAAGCTTCATTTGAAGATCTAGAAGCAAAAATTCTGGATGTTAAGCCAACGGCTTCATCAATGAGAGAACTAGATGATCAACCAATGATGCTTGAAAACCATCTAACGAACTTTGAATTGTGTCAGATGTCACTACGTATTAGTATTAGAACCCTCATCAAACAACTGGAATTTAACCATCGTGACGTTCAAAGTCTGAAAGTTCAAGCTGATCAATTGTTCGATATCATTTTAGCCACCCCTCTTCGTTCAACTTTATGCATGCCTTTGTTGATACTTGGTATCACGTGTTATTCGCCTTGTCAAAGACAAGCTATGTCTTCAAGATACGAACGGTTGATTGATATATATGCGGTGAAGAACCTTCATAGAAGTTGGGAGGTGATCCAACTTGTTTGGAATCGTATTGATGAGAATGTCGCTCATGGTAAACTTTGTCATGTTGATTGGTGTGAGATTTGTGATGATCTTGGTTGGAATTTTTCCTATAGTTGAAAGTTTAATAGGTCAAGTGAAAGGAGGTCCTTAATTTTCTTTGTTTGTTGTTACAGTTTTTTATTTTTGCGTGATGTGCTTTTCTATTATTATATGGCTGTTGACATGCTTTTTTATGTTTTATTTATTTTTTCTCTTTTTGTTTTAATTCCAAAAAAATATTAATACCAGATTTTAGAGTGTCCACTGTTGTGGCTTATATACAAGTGAAAGAACTGAATCAAGTAGTGAATGTGTAAATTGCAATATTCAGTGTGAAATAAATATACCAAAATATAGAAGTTAGAGAGTGCTAGAATGCAAAATGGACAATGCCAAACATGCTGAGTAATCTAAGTCCATGTCCTGATTTCTAATTATTCCCATGAACATCGTCAATATCAGCATGATCCTCAACATCCTCAGCGCCATAAAACTCTTTAGTCTCCTGCATCAAATCATGCAACTGGATAATCTGTTCATCACTCATCTTCTCCAAATCTTGTGAACTGATTCTATACTTTCTCCAATCTTCATCAGAATTAGCCTTAACCATACCCAAATAATCTTGCCATGAAGTCAAGAACCCAACGATATGAACAGGATTATCTATATTCTTATGAGCTTTGAATTCAGCTTTCACGTATTTGTCTCCCAGTTCACGATGTTCAGGTGGTAACTTTCTATGTGCTCGTAGAATTTCACGGTAAAGTTTTAATGGTGGAAGTAATGGTAGTGTTTTTCTTTCTGGTCTTCTTGGTCTCACTAGTAAGCGTAGTGTTGGTCTAATTTGCTGTGGTACTGTTATTCTCATCTCGGTGTTGTTGCTATTGATTTGGCCTGAGATGGATGGTAGGTGGTGAATTTGTGATGTCTGAGTTGATGATTGCAATTCAGTCTCTTTTTACAGGTTTACTTTTAGATCTCGTTACTGCTAGAGCACTTCTTCACCGGCTAGGGTTCCGAGTCCCGGCGTTCGCTGCCAAAATTCATGAATGGGTGCACCTGACTTCTTTATGTTTTCAAATTTAGTCACGTGAGAGTGCTACGTTATTCATTCAAAGTACTATTTAGGTTGTAAGAAATTATGGGAAACTAGATATCAATAATCTATAAAGGTACAATCACGAGAGGTGGATATAAAACTTTAACCCATGTTGCTGTCTCTGTTGAGATTCATGGTCGCCAAAGGATAAAGCAACGGCTCCTGTGCTTTATGAGTGCAAAACTAGTTTAAGCAAAGGGTAATCCAGTGCAATTTAATTCACGGGCCTTTGGTAATCGGTTTGATTACAAAACGGATGCTCTCTGTCTCTAGAATAATCTAGAGAATGGGTAATTGGTAGTTCAATTTCATCATTTATACTATAGCAGTCAGCAGCTACAGAAGTGTGTAAGAGACTGAACTCATTCATTACATATTCCAAGTTATAACCAAATCACAATTGATCCCAAAGCATCTTTGTATAAGAATCTATGTTCAAAGCAGCCTGTTTAATGTAATCCAAGTCATCAGCAATCATATCTCCTTTACTATTAATATAATTGAATGTTTCACTTTCATTGATATCAAAACTAGCAGTGGTACTGTCAGTCATTTTATGAGCGTGTCTTTTAAGGCTTCTTTGGTCTCTTAAATCACTCTCTTGTTTGGTACCGACTGAATTACTTGGTCGTATGCTCTCTTTACCTTTCTGTTGGTTCCAAATGTCATAAAACTCATCAAATGAATGTTCATTCAAGTTAACCATGTCTACCAGCAGTGACATTTGGGCCTTTTTAAGCTTGTGTAAGTTTTCTCTGTATTTCTTGTTGAAGAATCTTTTATCTTTCATATCTTTAACATCATCTAAAATCTTCAAGCTTTCGTATAATCGATCTTGATTATCAACCTGTTGAGTAGTTGATTTAAATTGATCATTCATTTTTTTCTCGTGTTGAAAATTAAAAGCGCCATCAACGTCATCATCCTCATCTTCGTCGTCCGCTTCTACCGTATCATTGATATCTTCGTTATAATAATCTTGAACATCTTTTTGACCCAAATTTGATTGTGAGGCAACGGGCAAAAAATCCAAACTTGACAAAGCTGTTCCAAAAGTACCCGTTTTCCTGAAAATATAGTTCTCTGAGTTAGTTGAATGGCTCCTGTTATTTTCCAATATGGATGAAGAGTCGCCTTCATTGTAACCTTTCAAGACATCTTGGGAATCAAATGATGAGGCACCGTCAAATCTTCTGCTTGCTCTATCAGCTTGTTCGTCATCATCATCGAACTCCAAAGCAGCCAAATCAATATTTGAGTCAGAGTCTCCATTGACATATGATTCCGGAGTGGATCTTTTGATTGGTGATATGGGGGAAAGTAAAACATTTGTGGGAGTATCATGCCTTATGGTTGTGGATTCTGTTTGTGAACGTTTTCTTTCATGTAGGTTGTCCAGTAAAACAACAGAGTCCGTTGACTTTCCTGGGAGTAAGGAGAAAAAGTCTGAGCTTCCTTCTTTCTTTGGCATTGTTCGCCGTTGCTTGTTTATTGTGGTATGTTGTGTAAAGTAAGATGTGTTTGGGTGTTGGAAGACACAAATCTATTCTTTGGAAACTCTGAGCTTTCAGCTTTGCGCTTTGTATCGAGTCCGAACAGCGTAAACGACACGCCTGTAGGCTGTTCAAATCGAATTTTCCAATGTCAACATCGAAACCAAAACAGAGCTCTAGCCCTTGTGCCATTTCGAAGATAGAATAACCCACAGGTAACAAAAGAAGAATCAGAAATGGCATCAGAACAACAAACATTAGCCAGCGTATCACCAGCACTGACAGCGTCGACATTATCAATCACTGAACCACCTTCTCCAACGGGACATTCCAACACAATCATCGTGCCATTAAATGACGGCGCTATGCTTCAAGATATACCCGACGACCTGATACTGGGGCCAAGTGTGATGAGTAACGATAATGAGCCATTTAAATCCAGTAGAACTATAGTTCCGTCACATTTTCAAGAAAAAACATATCCACCTCCCCCTTCTTCATCTGCATCTGATTCCGTTTTAGAGTTTGATAAAAGGCATAGTCGTCAGCAACATCCGTTCTTGATTAATGGTTCTGGTAACCATCAACACTCATCTCACAATAAGAAAAACTCAAGAAAACATATGCAACAACAGCAGAAACAACCTTGGAAAAAATTACTATGGATCAAACAAGACTACGATGACAATTACACAGACGCTTCATTTCTATCCCAACTTAAAAGAAATTCAACTGTGGTGAACTATTCATTTCTGAGTGTTGTTCGAGATTTTTCCTTGATTGTATTACATTTATCAGTGATCATGTCAGTCGTTTTGGTGTTTTATGGAATCTACCAATTGGGCTGGAATCCAGTGACACCTACATTGTTTAGCACTATTGGAACCATGTTATGTTTCATCATCTACGTTATCACATTGAACATTCAATGGAGTCGAGAATTAATAGCATTACAGAAGTACAAAATCGAACAACTTTCAATGTCTACAAGAGCAAGAAGATTCAGAAACGTGTCTGGGCCATCATCAAGATCATCGTCCCCGTTTGCTGGACTCGATAACCGTCCTCGTGCAGGTCTCTCGAATATTTCATCAAATAACAACAACAGTGGAAATGGAAATACCACTACATCAGCAGATTTTTCAGATTTGGATTTGGAACAGTATTTGATGGAACCAAAACCTCCAAGTTTGATAAGCACTTTGAAATCATCTGTGTTGATTTTACTTTCTCTTTTAACCTTCTCTCCAGTGTTGAAATCATTGACTAACTCAACAGCTTCAGATTCCATTTGGGCATTGAGTGTATGGCTTTGTCTCTTCAACCTTTTCTTCAATGATTACTCAATTGATTTCCCTAACCATAAACAACAACAGCTTCAACGAATATCAACAAACAATAACGCAGCCGCAATTGCAGCTGCAGCAAATGGAGAATTGTCACACACCGAAATGAAATACTCTAATTCAAATCTGGCCAAAAACTTATCATTGTCTAATGCCATTGTATTGGCATCTAGATTGAATTCCAATTTGAGTGCGTTCTGTTTCATTTTGTTTTCCATTCAAGTTTCTGGTTTGTTCCCAATTTTCAATAATTTCACTAGACGGTATCAATATTGGCAATTTCATTGGTTTCAATTTGCCTTATTCGTGTTGGGTGTCGATTACACAATCTGGAAAATATTTGGTGTTGGTTGGTTGTTATGCTGGAACTTTGTTCAATTTTTGGTTGTCATTGCAGGACCTTGGTATTTCTTGGTGCTGCAGAAATACAAAGATGAGTTACAAGGACCTTGGGATCCAGCTAAACCCATTGTTAAGAGTATTTAAACGAAAATATATGTTACTGGAATTTTTATGTAGTTAAATTGAAGATACTATATACGCAAAATTCGTAGAATTACATTACATGAAACTAAAAGAAAAAAACAAAGGCATAAAAGATAAAAAAAATGTAAGCAATAAAACTTTTGATCATAAAATTTATAATACACGGGAACTAACAAATAATAAAAAGAGTGATCTCAGGAACCTTCATACCTCTCTTTTTAGGGTGGAATAATAAGACAATTAACATAAACTGAATGCGACAGAAAGAAAGAATGGTAGACCTGCTCAACCATTGAAAACACCTCCGGCCAAACATAAGTTTCTTCTAGTGAAATGGACTTTATAAACAGGTGTCTTCTTGGTAAAGTAAACAGCCATATGATCTTGAGTAGCCGAGACTTCTCTTCTTCTCTCCACAGGTTTACCAGCTTGACCATTGGCAGCACCATTGGTAGTACCGTTATTCAACTTCCCATTTTCTGGATTCTTGGCTGCCATAACTGACTCAATTGTGAATTTCTCAGGTTGTGGATTCTTATTATCCATTGTTCCCTTTTTGATATCCCACACTCTGATCGAATTATCTGATCCACTGCTCACTAGAATGGAACCGTCTCTGCTGAAAGCTAGTGAGTAAATGGAACATCTTCCATGACCACTCATATATTTGAGCTTTCTACCGGAGGCGATATCAAACACGTTAATGATAGAGTCTTCACCTGCTGTAGCTAACCATCTACCATCTGGAGAACAAGCCATACAATTGATAGGCATATGATGACCAATAAACACTCTAACTGATTCACCTCTACTTATATCCCACATTCTCACGGTCTTATCACTTGACCCAGTAAACAAGTAAGTTGAATTAGGATGGAACTCAACAACATCGACATCTTTCAAATGACCAGCAAATATTCTCAAAGGATAGATATGATCACAGGACCACAATCTAGCTGTTTGATCATGTGAAGCAGTGGCGAAATAATGACCCAATGGAGAAAACTTAACGTCCCAAACTGGTGCATTGTGACCTTTATAAGAAACCAAAGAGGTGTATGTATCCATTGACCATAACCTCACTGTCTTATCTTCAGATGCTGACAGCAAGTAATTGTTATCAGGGCTGAAATCTAGTCCGTAAACAGCACCACTATGACCAACTAATCTTCTGCAACCGTTGACTGCCACACCGTCGATGGTACGATTATGTTCATCGTTTTTCAAAACTGACTTCAATGGTGATCCATCTATGGACCATAACTTGATAAACGAGTCCTGGAACCCACCGGCCACTATCGTTGAATCGTCATTGAAAGAAAGACAAGTCATGTCGTTGTTCGAGTTGTGGAAAGTGTACATGCACACACTAGGCAAAGCGGCCTGTGGAGTATTCAATTTGATTTGTGCCCTTGAATCTTGAATCTTTGTTATTTCTCTCTTGATATCATATGCTGTCTTTTGTGGTAATGGTAATGTGTCTCTGCTTGGAGCATCATCTGAATTGGAATCACCTTTGAAATTTTCGTTGTATTCATCCATCAATGATTTTTTGAAGTGATGGTCTTTCTGGTTTTCATATTTGTGTTTCAATTCAGCTTCTAATTCCTTGGCAAATTCAGGATCGTTGGGAAATTTACCCAATTTGACTTCTTTACTGTTCAATGTCTCAATACCGTTCTTCTCCTTGGATTTGTCCTTCTTGGAATCCTTATCTTGGCTCTCGGTTAATAGCTGGTAAATTGCAGGGATTCCTTCTTGAATTTCCAAAGATTGATTGTTCTCCATTTGTGATTCTGTAGTCACTTCAGTTTGTGTGATAATCTCCATGAAATTGTTCATTATTCTCACGGCAACAGCACCACCAATACCTTCATTTTCCATCAAGAAACTCAACACAAGGTTGATGGACATGTTGGAAACGATGATTCTGTATCTGTTATCCATGTATAGCTTTGCCACTTCATTGCTTTTCAAATGATCAGGTAATGATACTCCCGCAAGTGCTTTGATTTCCATATTATGAGAAAGGATATGATCACTTTTAAACTTATCAAAGAAAGATCTAGCCTCTTCAGATTCACCCCTTTGAACCAACGACAAAAAGAAATAAACAAATAGAGGATATATGAATTTTTCCAACTCATACTTGTACATTTCCAAAGAATTTTCACACAGGGTTCTGTACATAACGTATGATCTACCAAACACTTTAGGATCCTCATCGAACTGCCTTTGTTTCGAAACTAGAAGATGTTGATGAAATTGTTGTTGTTGATATTGAATATTTGATTTATTAGGAGAAGGAGCAAACGGTTGTGAAAATGATGAATTCCCCGTGGTCAATGGGACAGTTGGACTTCCGGCAATCTTTGTACTTTCGATTCTCAAAGTAGCCTCACTTTGATGGAAACCTTTCTTGGTCAAATAGTCCAACACAAGTCTATTCAAATCGCTTTGTGTGATACCTTGTTGCTGATGAGGCTGCTGAGTTTGCTTTTGTTGAGCCTGTTTAGCTACCAGTGCCTGTTGCTGTTGCTGTGAAGTCTGCTGTTGTTGTGCTTGTTGAGTGGGTGTTTGTCTTTGCATTTGTGAGTTATTACTATTATTATTATTGCTTGTGGTATTATTAGGGATCTGAGGTTTGTTCTCTGATTTCACTGGGTCTGTCATTTGCTCTTTGTGTCTTTTCAAATAATTGTTTTGTAGTCTGGTAAGTTCACCAATTGGTAATCACTTTCTCTGGTCTTCGTCTTCATCTTCCTCTTCCTCTTCTCATGTTGACACAATTTCGTGTTCGTCGTCAATTCTTTTCGAGTTCCGCACCCTTGCACCATCCACTACACAATTTACACTCGGCACTTATGACTTACAGAGAATCTGGCTCAATTTTCTTATCGCTAACTAACGCCTCACAATAAGCTCAATAGCAGAACAGAGTCAATGGACGGTGGCAATGGATTTTCCACTGTTCGAGACTGAGACTGAGTGTGGACTGAGTCAACATCTAGTCTGTATCTTTTCCTGTCGTTGTCTTGACTTGACTTCTTCACAACAGCAACAACTAACTGGAGCTAGTCATCGTTGTCATCTCATCCGACACCATCTTTCATCAATCTCATCTCCCGTCGTCATTATTACAATGATTTCATACGAACAACTATTACCAATTGGTGCATTGATGATCATCTCATCTTTATCATTTGTGCTTGGTGTTTTATTTTCAAACTGGCCATATGATTACTATACCTTATGGGATGCCTCACTAGGAGAAGAACACTTCACAAGAGCACTAGAACACTACAAAAACTGGGCCACAGCACCATCAATCATCACCTATGTGTTACACGGTGTGTTAGTGATCACTTTCATTGGATGTTTAATCAAGATCTTCAAACCAACTGAAGACACCAAGTATTTCGAATACGGTAGTTTGGCTGCTTTTGTCGGTGCTGCTTCCATTTACTTGACTAACGTGAGAGTTGGTGCTTACTCTGCGCTCAATGGTGAATGGGGTGAAGTTGATCAAAATACTGGTTTGGCTGTCATTGCTGCTTCTGAGACCATGATTGTGTTTTTGATCTTTGGTGTTATTTTGTTACAATGTGGTTTGTTTTATGCACATTATGAAGATTCTCAATTGAAGATTGACTTTTACATTAAGGAGTTGAAGGAAAAATTAGCTGCCGCTGAATCTGGTGAAACTGCTCCTGCTGCTAAAGATGCTGCTGTTCCTGTTGAGAAGGCAAAGACTACTGGTGCCTCTTCTAACAAGACTAAGGCTACTAAGACCAAGAAGAAGACTTAGTTGGTAATCCAGTTTATCTTATCTGTTCAAAAAAATCAATTTCCTTGCGGGGTTTGTCTGTATAAGACATTTCTGCATGCATGTATACATTTCTGATCGAATCATATGTACATTTTATTAATTTTTCTTGTGTTTATTATTTGTTATTCACTTTCTTAGTATTTAAGTTTTACTTAATGGTAAATGGGGTATCAAAGTTCATAGTTGTTGTACATCAATTGTGTGATACAATGGGAAAAATTTGTGGTTGAAGTTGATCCATCGAAAATATTTGGCTCGTGCGCATCCCTGTCAGACTCAGATTCAAGTATCTGTCAACTGACAGCTTTAAACAAGCTGGACCCTTGAACACTTATCAACACATATAGCATATCCCGCAATAGACCAAACCTTTTTATCAAAATCAATAATTACAAACATGTCACCATTCCAATCAAACCCAATCCTCTCACAAATCCCACTAGTAGTGACACCAGGTTTATTTCAAAAACCTAAACCAGTGACACTACCATATGATTTCCAACAATTGCCACACAACATAAACGAATTCAAAGATCACAACATTCCGAAAACCATAGAAAGTTTGAAAAATTTAGTTTCAGAGGAGACCCAATTGATTGAAAAACTACAGAAAAACAAAAATGAAGAAAAGGAAACGAAGAATGAAGATGTGGTGAAGTTTGAAAACTGGGAAAGACAAATTAGGTTAATGGCACCTGGGTATTTCGGTAAGGATGGTAGTGTAGGTGTTGTTATGACTCCGACGAAACATCTTAGGTCTGATTCACAGCCTGTTGGGATAGCTGATTTGAATAAAGATGGTGATTCTACGAAACATGAAGAGACAAAGGCAAATGGTACTGGTAGTGGTAGTGTAGCCCAGGATTTGGCCGGATTGAAGATGTGAATTTTATGAGGATTACTCAGTGTATAGGTGTTTTTTTGTTTGTGACTGTGATTTATAGGGTATAGATTCACCGAATAGGTTATAGGTTATAGGTTATAGGTAATAGCAGGACACGATTAATCAGCTGGTATGGTAAATATCGGTATATGACTCATAGAGACATTTCTTCAACTGTTAACTGTGTAAATATCAAGACCGTTAGGCTGTTGGGCAATGGGGATCGAATTACTAATATATAGAGATTGCAGAGATTCGAAGTTCGTCACTGTTGGAAACTTGAAAGCGGACCACAGCGTAGAGAAATTTTTTCAGACGTTCAAACTTCAGAGGTTGGCGATGATTCATCCAAATTCAGAGACATACTTCAAGATTACCCTATTCAATAACCTGTTCCCTTTTTTCCCCTTGCCCACAGTTCACACCTTTTTTTCCCTTTTTCACCGTGTACCATCGTCCTCTATTTATCGATAGAGTCACTCATTAAACAGCAAAAAACCAGCATACACACATCACAAGCCATGTCCTTGAAAATCTTTGGAGGGAAAAGCTCCACTCCAGACTCGGTGAGCAACAACATTAAACTTGCCATTGCAACTTCTGTTTTCCATCCAAACTTGAAATTCGTCATCGATATCGAAGGTTCAGGAAACATCTTGTTACAAAATGCCAAGACCGGTTTCGAAATCTTTGAACCAAATACTATCGTCAAGTACTTATCAGCCACTTCCAAGAATGGTTCAAATGATGTTTTCAAGAAAACTCCACAAGAATTGAAACTATGGGATTTCCTAAAGAACAAGTCAAATGACTTGACTAAATTGCCTTTGGAGTTCACTAAAGCTGATCCACAATCTGTTGTCCAAATCTTCACTTTTGGTACAGTGTATTCTGTCTTCTCCAAACTTACATCAGAACAACAAAAGTCAACTCCATTGTACGTTTGGTTTAAAGAATTTTCTCAAATTCCAGCTGTTTCCAAGTCTATTAAGGATTCCACTTCTCATATCAAGATTGAAAGAGTCAAGGAAAAAAACACTGGTGAAAGTCATGTTGCCAAAGGTGTTACTCTTAAAGAATTAGATCCAAGTGTTAAGCTTGCTCCAAAAGCTGGTGAAAGAAACATCTTGATTACTTCTGCTTTACCTTATGTCAACAATGTTCCTCATTTGGGTAACATTGTTGGTTCTGTTTTATCTGCTGATATTTATTCCAGATACTGTAAGCAAAGAGGTTACAACACTTTGTTCGTCTGTGGTACCGATGAATATGGTACTGCCACTGAAACCAAGGCTTTAGAAGAAAAGGTTACACCAAGACAATTGTGTGATAAGTATAACAAGATCCATAAGGAAGTTTATGATTGGTTCCAAATTGGTTTCGATCATTTCGGTAGAACCACCACTGAAAAGCAAACTGAAATTGCTCAAGATATCTTCATGAAGTTACACAAGAACGGTTACTTGGAAGAACAAGTTATGAAACAACTATACTGTCCTGTCCATAATGGTTACTTGGCCGATAGATACGTTGAAGGTGAATGTCCAAAATGTCATTATGAAGACGCTAGAGGAGATCAATGTGATAAGTGTGGTGGTTTATTGGATCCATTTGAATTGATCAATCCACGTTGTAAATTGGATAACGCTACACCAGAACCAAGAGATTCCAAGCATGTTTTTATTTCCTTAGATAAACTAGAACCAAAGTTGAGAGCATGGGTTGAAAAGGCCTCAACAGAAGGTAAATGGTCCAAAAACTCCAAGACCATCACTAACTCCTGGTTAAGAGAAGGTTTGAAACCAAGATGTATAACAAGAGATTTGAAATGGGGTACTCCTGTTCCACTGGAAGGTTTCACAGACAAAGTGTTGTATGTTTGGTTCGATGCTCCAATTGGTTATATCTCAATCACTGCCAACTATACCGATGACTGGGAAGCATGGTGGAAGAACCCAGAAAATGTTCAATTGTATCAATTCATGGGTAAAGATAATGTTCCGTTCCACACTGTTGTTTTCCCATCTTCTGAAATTGGTACTGGTGATAACTGGACACTATTACATCATTTGAACACCACTGAATACTTGCAATATGAAGGAGGTAAGTTTTCAAAAAGTAGAGGTGTTGGTGTGTTTGGTAACAATGCCAAGGAAACAGGTGTGTCACCATCGGTTTGGAGATATTATTTGGCTTCAATTAGACCTGAATCACAAGATGCTCAATTCTCATGGCTTGAGTTTGTCACCAAGAATAACAGTGAATTGTTGGCCAACTTGGGTAATTTCGTGAATAGATTGGCTAAATTTGTTGCTAGTAAATATAACGGAGTGATTCCTAAATTCGATATTAAGAACTGTCCAGCTTATCCAAAATTGCAAGAGGACATCAATGCTCTTTTGAAAACTTATATTGAAGACATGGAATCTGTTCATTTGAGAAAAGGCTTAGAGACCGCCATGTTGATTTCAGCAAGAGGCAACCAATTCTTGCAAGAGAACAAATTGGACAACTCTTTATACCAAGACTTGCCAGACAAATCAGATGCCGTTGTCGCCATTGGTATCAACTTGATCTACTTGATTTCTTCTATTTTCCATCCTTTCATCCCAGAAACTTCCAAACAGATTGAATCTATCTTGAATGCTCCTTCTTTGAAGATTCCTGATCAATTCGATTTGGTTGTGAAACCAGGACATTGTATCGGTAAGGTGACTTATTTGTTCAAGAGAATCGATGAGAAGAATGTCGAAGAATGGAGATCCAAGTATGGTGGTCAACAAAAGAAATAGATGTAGATGGATGGATAGGTGGTGGTTTTTTGTTATCTAGTTGGTGATGGTTCATAATGTTAATGTTGGTGGCCGAAAATGGCAAATAAAGGAATGAGTGGATGACGAATGGAAGAATGGAACATCATATGCTTATCTCCGTGATAAAGAAGAGTACGCAAAGTTATTTTATTCTCCCTGCATACCCTTGACAAATCTTTATAATCGTTCAATTCTACTCGCTAACTATTACCATGTCGTTTTCAAATTCAATATCAATATCGAAAATTCATTTCGAATCATAATCTGTCCAGTCTCTATACCAGAACGATATAACTTCATCTATCGGGTCGATCTATATCCCTTAATTTATACTATTGTCTCCTTGTAATTAACTTTCAGAATTTTTTGCATTTTTCGTTCTTTCTACTTCAATCCCATTTTTATTTTACTTTAACTTTTTTTTTCTTCCCTTAGCTGTATTGCTCCGATTTATATCAAATTTATTCCCGGCTATGTTAAACCTATATATATAGGCCCATTCTAATGTGCATTTGTGTTTGTGTTTATTTAATGTACTTGATTTTATTCTCCCCATTTCCATTCTTTTCGAAATCTAAGCTAACATACATATGTCTTCCATTCCTTCTACGTGTGCAAGCTTCATTTTTTTCTTTACGTCGTCTTTTTTTTTCGATCTTCTGAATTGAATTTGTTCTTTCGTTAATTTCAGATTGTGCTTGCCCTTCCATATATGAAATTTAAGTTATTTTCTTCATTTCCTATTTTTTATAAATGAATGCATGGGAATTTTTCGTTTTGTTTCTTTCAACATTTGCCTTAACAATTCCTTTTCCTTGTAGTCTGCTGTATACCTACAAGATTTGAGCTATATAGAGTCTGCAGCTATCGGATCAATATACGTGCTACTTGCTTACTCATGCCTATACCGGCCCCCTTTGTAATCAGTCCATATGTAACTTGCCAATCTCTCATTCCCATAAAATATGAGAATTGCACCACAGCTTGCAAATGGATCAGTGAACATTATATCCATTCATGAAAATTTGTGTTTCAACTTTCAATTCCATATATAGTAGTAACGTATACAACATGCAACAGAAGTCACAGAACATTGTTTCCTTGTAGATATACGATCGGTATAGATGGTCTGGATAGTAGAACGGTACAGGTGCGCGCCATATGAATCATGATCATGCGTTCCTAATTAGGCCAAATTCAATTCGAATTTCAGTATATACGCGTACGTGTCGGGTTAGAATTTTTTTTCAAAAAAAAAAAATGGTTTTGCGTAACCAAAGTGTTTATTGCACTAATTGCACCTATATATTGCACTAGTGCACGGTTCATCCTTTTCCATCATCGCAGTGTTTTTGTTAGAATCGATATCAGATCGAATCTTCCTCCGGTGCGTTTTTTTTCAATGTTTTGGACCTGACTGGACATATTACGTTATATGATAAAGATCATATATGATTATAATCATAATGTAGTGTACGGTGATATCGATATATGTGAGCCATTAATCAAGCATTGCAACGTACAGTAATTATAGGGTGGTGTAAAAATTGTAATCGATTAAATCAATATTTTCCATATGTGTGAGAAATGGAGATAAAATTTGATAATGAAAAAAGAGTTATCGTTGTTTTAATACCAAATTTTAAATATTATTTGGAGGTTTTAGCAGGTAGCTATAAAAGTATGATATTATCGTGACGTACTGTTTACTTTAATTGGACATCTTCTTGACTCTGGAGAACTATATTTCCGCAATACATTGATAGAGTTATGGGTTGAAGAGACAAGTACCGAGATATGTAGCAGTTGTGAGTTATAAGAGGGATGTCGAGGAATAAGGAGGTGCCTGGTGCTTATATGGCCTTTATGGGCTCATGGCTCATGGCTCATGGATCATGGCTCATGGGCCAGGCATTTATTTTGTAAGAAAGAAGTAAAATGCAAATGATGATGAAAAGGATTAAAATGATGATCCATTTCACATAGTTAGTTAGTTGAATTTAGCTCTAACTTGTCATTTGTGTGCATGAGAAGATTTGAAGAGGAATTAGTAGCTCGATTAGAAGAATTTGGAGAATATTCGGGCGGAATGGGTTAATAGATATGGATATGGATATGAATATGAATATGGATATGGCCATATTGATTCAAGGTTGTACGTTAGTTAAGGTGTCAGTTATCACTTGCTTGTAAGTTGTAACTTGTCACATCAGTTATATTATAATTATGCAGTTGACAGTGCCAGAATCCATAAGTTGCCGATGACACTCTTGTTCTTATAACTCACCATTTGCCCTCTAATTTCCACTTCCCACTTCCCACTTCCCACTTCTCCTTTAATCCATCCAGTGGTAATATACGGGTATCCTTAACGTTGTACTCATTACATTACCATTGACAATTTACAAGCACAATTTTTTCCTCTTTCTAAATTTTCCTCGACTCAAGTCTCGACTCAAATTCAGGAGCCCGTTGAACTGAGCTGAACTGAACTGAACGAACTGAACTGATCACCCAAATTTCAACATCACCGCGGATTACTTGCTCTTTCTTACTCACATGTCATCATGGCTGTTCCTCCCTTCAGACAGCATCAGCAGTATCCAAATCAATCATACAACAACCCTCAGTCATTTATTCCAGCAGGTAACACGAATCTGATTCCAAATATAAATCCAAATCATCCCCAGAGTTTCATAATAATGCAGACTCAAACAAATGGTTCAACTCCATCTGAAACACCACTTCCCCCTCATGTCCCACATCAATCTGCTCCTCCTTCTACAGTTCAACCTCAATCCAATCATCCAGCTTATATAGACCATACTCAAAGGAAAAGATTGTTTATGGACGAATTCCCTCAACAGCAACATCTCTCGCCTTCTTCAGCATCATCTTTCTCAAATACTCCTTCTCCGACATCAATTACTGCGGGTTCTGCAGCATCTATAGCCTCCAATCCAAGTTCATCTGTTGTTTTTTTAAAACGTCCGAGATTCGAATCCTCTTCTTCCTCTTTGTCCAAAACAACGTACAGTGACGATAATATAACGGAATGTTCAAGATTTGATCCAGATCCAAATCGAAATCCAAAGTCGACATCCTCTTCATCTTCACCAACAGTAGAAATAGCAGCAGACACAACAACAATAACAACTAAATCAAAGACAAAAGAAGCACCAAGAAAGAGAAGAAAAACAAAGACAATCTGCATGAGTTGTGTGGCCAGAAAGATCAGATGTGATAAGGGAAAACCAATCTGTCAAAACTGTTGGAAAAGACAAGTTGCTTGTGTTTATCCGAGATTGGACCCAACTGATGAAGATGAAGGAGGATTTAACCTCTTGGAAGCATTGGCAAGAAACAACAGCTCCAACAACAAGGATGGAGAGAACAGTGATAATCCCAACAAACAGCGTCATCGTTCAAATGATGTCTCTACAGGAGGAGCTTTAAGTTCAGCGGGTGTCGATTACATCATGAATCAAGTTGAAGGAGCAGAAGTTGGAATGACAGCTAACGGGTCCTTGGTGTTACCGTCTCAACAACCTGAAAAGTTTACTAGATTTCCTGCTTTATTCAAGGATCCAAACATGTTGAATTATAGAATGTACAGTCAAATTGATTTCCAGTTTGTTGAGTATTATACCACTCAGTATTATATGAAACTATCGAAGTACTTCCCTGTTCAAAAAGCATTCCTCAATATCTTTGGCCATAGTTTCACGTTTCCTCATTTGATCCATATCATTATGGGACTGGTGTCTTTGGATTTCTATCATAATGCTTCAAGACTATATGTTGAACAGAAAGACGGTCGTATGACATTGAAACCCAAAATTCCTGAGGCTAAATTGATCATGGAAAGAAATAGTTACTTGAAATTTTCTGAGTTCCATCAGACCAAATCCATATCATTATTCAGAAAACATTTAAAGGTCGAAGATGAACATGAAGGTATGACCACACTAACAGCCTCAGTTTTACAATTCATGTATTATATTTTCTCACCAAACTACAAATTCATAGATGAGGGTTTCTTCAATTTGGCTAGTGGTATCAGTCACATTTATCAATCCACCAAAAAGAGAAAGTTCTTCAATACCCAAGATGTCATCCCTTCTGAAAGTTTGAAGATCATCACCAAGCCTATCCCATACACGAAAGAAGAATTGGCTCAAGCTTATGCTCCTACTTACCTTTATGGTTTACTTGACCCAACACCATTTGAAACATCCTCTGAATCACTTGAAAGACTCAGCACAAACCACAAAACATTAAAAGCTGCAATTGATTCCCTCCTGGATTGTTTTTACGAGACAACGAAAGCCGAGAACCCAGAGACTGATTTTTTGAACATTTTAATCAGATGGACCATAGACCATGCTTTGATTCCACAGTTTCAGCATCTGGTTGTCGTTGACAAAGACCCAAGGTCATTAATTATCATGGCTCATTTCTTGATGTTGTTAAGTTCGATGATCAACTTGGAGTTTTGGTCACAAAGTACGTTCGTTGAAGAGATCAATTATGTTGAAGATACATTGACTAGTTTGTTCAGTTTAAATTCTCCTAATTCTATCCATGTTCCTGCTTCTATTGTTCCTGTCTCCGAATTTGAAAATGATGATAAGGTGGATGAAGAAACTCAACGTGAGAAAGAATGCAAGGATTGGATCTCATGGATTGAGGTTCCAAAGAGACTTATCTATGAATTGGCTTCAAGAGACCTAGATGGTGTCCCAGCAGCAATCAACTACACCAATAACAACAATAACATCACCAATAACAACAAAAACAAAAACAACAGCAAAAACAACAAACAACATATCGCCTCCACTACCACCACCAGTGCATGCTCTTCAAAACATCCTCATCGTGGTAATTATCCTGCTAGCAAACGTCGTGTCAACGACAATGGTAGTGTTGATTTTGATATCAATGAGCTGCCTGTGCTGCCTGTGCTGCCTCCTCTTCCAGAAAGTCATCATCTTGCTGGTAAATTATTCGATGGATTGAATTCTGATATTTTTAATGGTGGTTATCGTGAAGGAGGTGATAATGGACCAAGTACTGGGTCAAGTACGATATCAAGTTCGAGTTTTGAACAACATTAGTGGTTGTTTTTTATGTGCTTTTTTTGTTACATTTTGGTCGTTTCTGTTTGTTTTTTCGATTATTCTTGCTATTGTCTTTTCAAAAAAAATGAGTTTTTTACATTTGTTTAAATTTGATTTTTTTTTAATATTTTTTGCTTGCCTATTTGCTTTCCCCGATTTGAGCTCTTGTCGTTGTTGTCATTTACATTTTATGTGTTTTCTTGAATTATATTTTTTTCTTACTGTGTGTTCGGTTTCCATCTTTGAATTTCCATCTTAGTTTCATCTCATGTTAATTTGGTTCAATACGTACTGATATATTGTTGCTCATTAAGTCAACGGTATTTGAGAAGGTTCAACAATTTTAACAATAAATGTGTCCATCATCCAACATCACCATCAAATAACAAAAAGCAAATTATCATATATATTCCATCGATCATTTTTATTCAAATTCCTCTAAATTCTCAACGCTCCATTTTTGAATTTTCACATTTACATATGTTACACATACATTCAGTTTTTTTCATTAACATCCACATGCATTCATTGCTTAGATACCCATACATGTTATATCTACGCACATGCACAATTTTTTTCTCTTCTATTTTTCATATCCTTGTAATTCTCTTTCATTTGCTACACAACCAAAAATTATAGTTCAAATTATATTTATGTCTTAACGTTTCTGTTGATCAATCATCGATCGAATTGGCTTTCTCTGTTATGTATACTATGCATATATGGAATAAATTTTCAGTATGTGAATAAATTGTAAATTTGCACCAGCATATGAATTTAAAAATTTGAAATAAAAAAAAGAACATTGATAAGTTTTTTTTACCAAAAAGAAAGTAAGCTTATATTAATTTAGAAAACTAAAGATCAGTTGAATCAGAAATGATAAAAGGTAAAAGGTAAAAGGTAAAAGGTAAAATATAATAAAATGATAGAAGGATAAAATAATAAATGATAAAGTGAAAGATGGTAATTTGATAAAATGATGACAAGGAAAATAATAAAATGATGGAGACAGTAAAATGATAGAAGGTAGAAGGATAAAATAGTAAAATGTTAAATGTTAAAATGAAAAATGGTAATTTGATAAAATTATAACAAGGAAAATAATAAAATGATGGAGAGGTAAAGGGTAAAATAATAAAATGTTAAATGTTAACAACACCAAAGTGAAGTATAAAGAGTTTATTCTTGCGCTCAACTGGGAAAACCCACAACAAAGAATAGAAGTCATTTCCATCGAACAACTCTCCCCCATCATTATGACATACACCAATCACAGCAGCTTCCTTCCACGGTATTTCGAAACAATACAGTCGACTCAAGGCAGAGGAACTATTGATTGCACCCTCCACCACAACAAAACAAAAGATGAATGGCTACACTGTTGGACTATGGTGGCTAAACACCAGCACAAATTTCCTGGGTCATTGGAATACTTGCATTTCTATCTACTAGGAAATCTACAAAAACAACTATCTACAGCAGCAACACAAACGTGTGTCTTATGCAAAAGTAGTGATGAAACTCTTAATCATCTTATAGAACAATGCTGGATTACCAAGAAAATCTGGCGCCTTCTTCAACAGCAATAACAGAGCCACAACTAACATCCTTTCCTACAACCTACAACAGAAATTCTTGATTGCCACACCCTTACAATCCCACATCTCATCGCATTGAACAAATTCATTGATAGGATATTAAAGTTGGGACAGTTGGTTTGTTGTCTTTGTGAAATTACTTC
>JAKTRY010000064.1:0-58034 GCA_030579935.1 Ambrosiozyma cicatricosa | reverse complement strand
CAATGCCAGTTGCTTATCTGTTACAAGTGATGATTGAGTTTAAAAGAGAGATAGAAGACAACTCCATTCAATAATTAATGGTGCTTGATCTTTGATGGTCTGAACCACCAGTTTAGTTTTATATCTTATTGTGTGTAACTACTGAATAAAAAAAGAATTTATTGATTGATTGATTGATATAGTTTTTGAAGGTGAAGACTCAGACACTTGTTTTGGTGTTCAAACCATGCGTTTTTGACTCACTGCCACCCGAAAACCAACAAATAAACACTACCACTTCTTAACATCAACGAAAAACCTTAATCTAAAGGGAACTTGTAAGTAGTTTCTTCTAAAGTAGGTAAGAAAAAAAAGTTTGATATGATGTTGGAAAAGTGGCCAAAAAATATCATCAAGGGAATTTTTAAAGCAACGTTGGTATAAATTTATGGATAAATTATAATAAATTTCCAAATTTTATGAACATTGAGTATATAAAAAAATTAGCAAAAGGAAGTTTTGCATACTCTACAGCAATTTATATATATAGAAGTGGAAAAATTGAAATAATATTAAAAAAATAAAAAATCCGAAAAATTGAGTAGCTATTTAGATTAATTTTTTTTTCTAAAATTAGAACTTCTTTAACTTTATTTGTTCTTTGTATAGTTAATTGATTACTAAATGTATGTGAAAAAAAAAGAACTCTCGGTGTAAATTAAGAATAAAAACTTAACAGAAGTATGTGTAGTCTTGGGATTTCGACACCGCTAGGAAAAAAATGAAATAGAGTGTAAAAGGATAAAATTAAAAATGTTGAAAATATTGTGAAACGATAGAAACTGAATCAAGGGCGAAGTAAATTGTGAATGGGCATTCTGTGATATTTGGCGAAAGATATATGACTCAATACAATTTTTTTTTACCAAAAAAGAAAGTAAACTTATATCAATTTAATGAAAACTAAACATAATTGTTAAATAAGTGAAGAGATAAAAAGGTAAAAAGGCAATTTTATAAATTATATATTAATTCCACTGTGAATTCGCGTACAGTTTTTTAACTTATTAAGCCCAATTTCTGTAAACTAGAGGTTTTTTTTAACCTACATTAAAGTTTAATCTGTATTAACGAATGTATAATAAGTCTCACTATATACACGAAAACCAATTCAATCAAACCAGGCAGTCACGATGATGAGATCCCTTCTAAAACATCACACGGGGAGGGCCAATTAAAGTGTGGAGGGAAGCACTGTTCAGTTTCTCTTGTGGATGAACGCCATGTCATTGATGATTTTTTGATCGTAAATCAACAAAACGGAAATCGGCTTCGAACGTGGGACCAAACAAGTCGTTACCCTGGAGCCCTCGAAATGTCAGAGCTGTTAACCATTCAGCTATTGAGGTTTAATTTTTTTTACCTTATTTTCAGGGAAAAACAAGTTTTCTTTACATTAATGTCAAGAAGCCCGGCCTGCATATATTTTCAGAAAAAAACACGCGTCTCAATGCAGATCTAGAATTTGTATTTATCGTAGTACCCGCATTTAACGCATATATACAATTCTGATTAGTCCTTTTGAAAATCATGTGTTTTTATAGAAATAAATTTTATAAATTATATATGATTCATCCAACAAAAAAATACATGTAATGAAAAAAGAGCGTAATGAATTTAGAATAGATAGGTCTTCATGAGACCAAGAATAGTATATACCCAAGTAGTCATGCGATATTCTTCAGTATCCATTTTTCCTTTTATTGATTCAATAGTTTCTCCTTTTGATCCACCAACAACAATAGTGTGAGCATCTAGCTTCAAGCCAAAATACTTCAGCTCTAGATATAAATCAAACGAGAACAGATGGACTGGGAATTTGGCTTTTCTGAAATCAACAGATTGATAGTTGGAAATCCAAATTTTCAACGAGACGAGGTTAATCAAGTTGGTAATTCTGTTCAAAAAATATGGTAAGGATTCATCGTATGCGGATAAGTTGACATTCAATGTTAATAATTTGGATCAAAAAACTCCAGTCCATTCTTTTTGGGAAGCAAAATCCAGAGTTTCCAAACATTCGGGGAAAAAAGAAACATCAAAAGATGTTGAATTGTTGAGACAATCGAAATTAAGCTTTCGCAAATTGGAAAAATGACTCAAAGATATTTTATCTGGGCAGCAAAGATAATAACTATTTGAATCTGCCTTCGAATAGCCTTTGTTCTTGATGGTCAATGAAAGCAGGCACAATGGCAAAGTAGATATAAAGTCTTGCAATTGAGTTAATGTAATCGTTTTTGTGATTTTTAAAAATTCCTTAGTGACATCATCCATTTCATTGAAAAACACACTACCTGGGTCCAGAAATCGAGGTTCTATTGTGAGTGTCACTTCTTCCAAGTTATACAATTGACTAATGTTCAAGATGACTGGTAGGGAGAAATTAGTTGGATTGCCGAACAGCGAAAATTTTCGTAACTGAACTGGCAACTGAATACAGTGGTTGAAGTCAGTTTCAACTATTTTAACACCTTAAAGATACAGCTCTTCCAAAGTTTCTGGAATTTCGGCAATTGAAAGACAACTCAACACACAATTGGATAAACGGAGGCGTTTCAAGAAAGGTAGTCTATGAAAAGCAAGCCCCGTACGTGATGGCGTGAAATTTAGCTGGAGGTCTGTGAATGAAGAGCTCGAAAAAAACAACAGATTTGTTCTCATTAACTCTTTTATAACCAGGTGTCCATAAAGTAAGACGCTTCAACCCAGTCACTTTATTCAACGGTATCATAACAGGCCCTACCAATTCGGAATAACGACCACGTTACAGATAGAATCAATTTGTAAAGAGAGTTTCGAGAATATATCAATGGTCGAAGACGTTCTAACATCAGCAATCGAAATGATCTCCAAAATGATATCTAGCTTTCTATTTCTTTGAAGGGTGCCGTTCAATCGAATGATGCAATCAGCAGGTTCAGAGAAAGGATTGGACTCAAACTTTAAAACCAATTTAGTAGACAATTCAAACCATGATGCCTTAATAATATCATTCAGCAAAATAATATCATCCTGATCCTCCAAGTGGATCACTAATTTTTTCAACAGACGCAACTGACTTAACTAACCAGAATGATATAGGGATGAAAATGTGTCATGAGACCAGTCCAAATAACTAATGAATTTTTGCATAATAGAAGTGCTTGAATCTCTTATCAGAAGGGATGTGAAAGGGAAAATACTCGTAAATAGATACAACTCTATGACAATGGAATTCCAGAAGACGAAGGATATCTGGATTGCTGTATCGCCTAGTCAAGTTCGAATCAAAAAAGAATGGGACTATTAGCAACAATTTCAACTGAAGTGATCTTTCAAAAACAAATTCAACGAACCAATGGAAATAGGAACTGGTGAAAATCGAGTAGTCAAGGTCTAGCTCTTGAACAGCAATGGAAAGAACCAAGTCAAATGATGGGTTGTACCCCAACATCGAAACAAACAGAGCTAGCATATCGTGATGTGTAGTGACTGCCCAAGAAACATGATGCGAGGAACCTTTCCTTATACTTTTCAAATAAGTGACTAAGACTTCTTTCAGTATGAAAAAACCGGATCTCGACTGGAAGTTGTGATGTTAGTGTGACACCTTCTGAGCGTGAGGGAGAATTTAAAACTGTCATTCAATTAAAGTTGGAAGTTCTCGTAGGGTAGGTAATGACAATATGTGTGATGAATCTATAATGAAGTACATTGTGATGGAAGGAATAGATTGTTCAAAAGTGAAGTTCCCTTTTGCCACCTTAAGTTCGTGATTTGTTATCGGTTTCCCCTGCCCAATGATTTGTACTGTCGAGATGACCCGACTATATACGAAAATCGAGGGTCGAGCAATTCACTTCGTTCTGATGAAACTACAGATTAATAATGTTCAAACTCGAATTTTTAAAGATCTCCACTTGTAGAACCAACACTCAAATAATGTTTATATAAGAACCAGGGTTAAAAAAAAGTCAGAACAAAATAACCTAAAAAACAGAAAGGTATAAATGATAAGACGACAAGCATCGATAACAAATGTTGGCACAGGGAGTGATTCCACATTAATGGGAATGCTCAATTTTCAAACAAAGTATGACCCATACTTTTATCGCTGTTTTGAGTTCAATCCATCATTTCCTGATAGATACTTATCGCTGATTTCACGCAATGTATCTCTTTTGTTCAACATAAGATCTGCACTAACTCCTAAACTGCAGCCGTTCACAACTTTCTGAACTATGAGCAAGTGAACCACACCAATCACAGTATAATCTTGAGGTACGTTCTTTCATCACAGTGACAATAACAGAGTATAGATCAGTGTACATCTTCAACTCAGGAGCTTCAATTTCTTTGAATGGAAAAAATGGCGGTAGTGTGTTCTGAGGGTCACTGCATCTCGTGACGACTTGAACGTTGAATAGTGTAGAAGGACCAATCATTTCAAGGGCATTTTCAGATGGCACTTTTGTATCCAAAATTTCGAAACCTTCAAGTACCATACCTAGCACCAAGTTGAGGGAGTTATAGAAAGAAGAAGGAATAAATAGAGCAAAGTTGATAACCTCTGATAGTGACGTTTTTTTGGTGTATACCATTGTAAACCGTCTTCCCTGTTTGTACTTGAATCTAGCTGTGGTCAGTGTGGCAATCAACTTATCCTTTGCTTCTTGAGAACATAGAATTGGCAAGCGTAGATAAACAATATCATTTTCTTGTTCATCAAATGAAGTGGAATTTTGAATGAGGTTTGGGTTGTGTGCTCTAAACATTCTGATGGCTTCCGATATAACTTTTTTCTTTGGTAAACCCATTTCCGGAGAGTTTGGCTTGACTTTAAACTTCAAAACATTTGGGGAACAATCAGATGTGGAATAATCCTGAATTGTATTGATCAAATCTTTATGTAATGGAATGGTGGAAAGGTCATCAATATCACAGGTTTCAATCTTATCATATGTGCTTAAATACTTGATTTTTGTTTGGAAGTTAACACTCATTTCTTGCCTATGGTATCAAGATTTAATAATTGCTTGTTTTGCTTTGAGAATAGACATAATTGAGGAAAACAAGATGTCTTGAGTCTTCACCATCAGTAAACACAAACTAGTTTCTGAGCCTTGTTCTGATTGTTTTCTGTCTGTTTCGGCTATGGAACTACTGATCATACTAGAGAAACTCTGCCATGGTGCCTAGCCCAAATACCGGTACTGGCAGCCGCACAGGAGACTTTCAAAAAATTCCAATAAGGGGCATAAAAAATGACTGGTGCACGGATGTTGTTGATTGGAAAATTCAAAATCGAAATCGATTCCTGGTACCCACACGACCGCTTCTTCAATTGGAAAAAAAAGGTGAAAATTTACGTCTATCGATGACAAGTGGATCAAATAGTTATCAAAAGAACCGAGAACCACATATAAATCAACCAATACGGTGAAACATTTCAAAATGATGAGACCTATTATGATGAAGGGTCATGAGAGACCTTTGACCCAAGTGAAATATAACAGAGAAGGTGATCTTCTATTGACTGTTTCCAAGGATAAAGAAGCTTCAATTTGGTACTCTTCAAATGGTGAAAGATTAGGAACTCTAGAAGGACACGCCGGTACCATCTGGTCAATTGATGTTGATAAGGATACACATTATTTTGTCACTGCAAGTGCCGATTTCACTGTGAAATTATGGCTAGCTGAAACCGGTGAATGTTTGCACACATGGTATTTCGATTCCCCTGTCAAGAGAGTGGAGTTCAATCATATTTGTGATAAAGTTGTCATTGTCACCGATCAAGCTATGGGACAAAAAGCTTCTGTTAGAGTTTTGAATGTGAATCAAAAGGAAGCAAAGGCACAAGATGATCAAGCAGTCTTGACTATTACCAACGAAGAAGATTCAAAAAACAAATACTCAGTGGCGGGCTGGTCATATGGTGATTTATATTTGATAGTTGGTCATGCAAACGGTAAAGTGTCCAAGTTTGATGCTAAAACCGGTGAACTTCTACAAACGGTTGAGGTTCATGAAGGTTTGATTACTGATATACAATTTTCTGAAGACAGATCATATTTCGTTACATCATCTAAAGACAAGACAGCAAAACTATTAGATGTGGATAACCTTCACATATTCAAGAAGTACGGTGCTGATGCTCCAATGAACTCAGCTTGTATCACACCAGTGAAAGAATTCGTCATTTTGGGTGGTGGTCAAGATGCTAGAGATGTTACTACCACTTCTTCCTCAGAAGGTAAGTTTGAGGCTAGATTTTACCACAAGATTTTCGAAGATGAAATTGGTAGAGTCAAGGGTCATTTTGGTCCTTTGAACTATGTTGCTATTCATCCAAACGGTACTTCATACGCATCAGGAGGAGAAGATGGTTATATCAGATTACACCACTTCCACAAGTCCTACTTTGATTTCCTTTATGATGTTGAAAAGACCGCACAATCTCAAGTCAGCAACTTACAGAAAGAAGCTGAAGCTTAAATCATCTAATTTGTCCTTTCTTTCCTTGTAGCTCTTTGTATCTCGAATAGAACTATCTTCATATTTTGCGAACACAGCATCGGTCCTGTAGAACGTCCATAATACTTCAGAATGCATAAAAAGATCTATTAACAATCATTATAAAAAGGCATAGAAATTTGTAAATAACTGAGAGAGAAAGGAAAATGACAAAGCCTCAAAGAAAACCCAATAAAAAAGACAAAAAGGGGTAAATATTTCATAAATCATAGATTGTAAGGATGATAGATCGACGGAAAAACAGCTCTCTCATAAACATAGAGCGCAACAGGTGAGCTATATCAACTCGAACTTAACATAGCATAGTTTTAATGGTGAACCCGAACTCATCATTTCTTACCTTGCTTCAACTTTGCAAGTTCAGCAGCTGCCTTTCTTTCATCAGCAGCTTTTTGTTTAGCTCTCAAAATATCGGCGTCATTTTCCATTCTCTTAGCCTTATCACCTTTCTTTGACTTACCAGCTTCTTGCTGCTTCTTCAAGTTCTTTTGTCTAGCCAATTCTCTTTGGTTACCTCTAGCCATTGCCTTATTAATTTGATAGTTTTTTTTGTGTTTTTGTGTTTTTTTTTGGACTCTAGAAAGATTTCCTAGGAAAAGAATGAATTAAGGAGAGTTTGAATAAGATTGAAATGAGCGATTTTGATTCTTTGAACGATCACTGTATGTTCTCGAAATTCTAAATTGCACAGCCCAGCTGCTCATGAGTTTCAACGACGAACGTTATGTACATACAATTACACATAATATGGCCCATGGGCAGATTTTGAGTGGCACACGAAAGCTGTTACTGCAGGGGACTGTCACTCGGAAGCGGATCCAAAACTCAGAATCAGATCGACATGCAGGCCTGCAGCGTGTCTATAATCAAGGGGCCTCCTGGATATATGACCAAAAAGCTTTAAGGTCCAGAAACAAATGAACAGCTGGACTAGCTTGGCTTGAGACAACTTCAAGTTAGAGATTCATCAAATCACATTATCATAAACCAACAGCAAACACGACCCAAATAATAAGAAACAAATGATCACTGGACTTTTTGTTTTCAATCAAAAAGGTGAGGTGCTTATATCCAAGCTTTTCCGTGAAGGAATCAAGAGAAATGTGTCAGAAGTGTTCAGAATTCAAGTGATAGCATCAACTGAAAACAGTTCAAATATCAAATCACCAATATTGACACTTGGGTCAACAACTTTCATGTATATCCGTCACAAATCGTTATGGTTTGTGGCAGTGACGAGATCAAACGTTGACGCATCACTTGTGTTGGAATTTTTATACAAATTAGTGGATTCTTTGAAAGAGTTGATCTTGGAAGATTCAGTAGGTGGCTATTTGACAGAAAGAAGCATCAAGAACAATTTTTGTTTGATATATGAAATTTTGGATTTAACTGTGGATTTCGGATACATTCAAAACCTTTCCGCTGTTGATTTGAAAAATGCTGTTATCAGCCCAATTCACACTTCGAAGAAAACAGAAGATCCAACACCTATACCAAGTGGAACAGCAGCTGGACTTAAGAGTCGTGCAAGTGTGTTGAAAAAAAGAACTACTGTGGGATCAAGCAAACTACTTTCAATGATCGGTGCTAATGGGAGTGGAAGTAAAATAAACAACAGTGCCAAGTCATCTGCTAATAATAGTAGAGGTGGAGGTCCCGGTGGTCTTCCATGGAGAAAAACTGGTATTTATTACAAGAAGCAAGAGATTTATTTAGATGTGATTGAAGAAGTGAACTTGCTAATTTCTAGTGATGGTAACAAACTGAAGTCATTAGTGGAAGGAACAATCAAGATCAATTCCAAGCTGTCAGGAATGCCCGTGTGTTCGTTAAAGTTAGTGAAGATAGGAGCAGGTGATGATGATCCAGAGGATGAAATAGACAATTACAATTCACTTAGTGGACACAGCAGATTTTTAGTTAAGAATTGTAACTTCCATCAATGTGTCAATTTACAGGAAACTGATCAAATTGATAACACCATCAGTTTCATCCCACCTGATGGAGTGTGCGAACTTGCCAAATTTAGAATTGATAATCCACCAGATATACCATTTGTGATACTGCATGATATTGATGATTCTGATCCATCCACAATAATTTATGATATTGAGTTAACTTCAAAATTCTCAAGAACAACAAAAGGAGAAGATGTCATGTTGAAAATCCCTATCCCACTTGTTGATTCCAAAGACGTTAGAGCACAATCTGATGCCGGAGGAGGTAAGATTAAAGTGTTGAACAATGAAATACAATGGAGTTTTAAGAAGTTCCCTGGAAGAAGTAAGGCCAGAATGTCAGCCGTTGTTAAAATAGGAGCAAGTAAGCTAGCTGAATCGTTTCAAAAGACATCGTCTCCTCTTTCTTTAAGTTTCTCTATCGAAGGATACTCTTCAAGCGGGTGGAGTTTAGCTTACTTGCACGTTGATGACACTGAACAGCAAAGAGATGACTCACATGCTATGAAGTGGGTCAAGTATACTACCAAATCTAAAGGTTATGATTTCAGGATGTGAGGAGTGTTTAATGCTTTTGAAATAGATGATTTAGAAGGAGATGGTTTTGCTGATGCCACTGAGCTTGTCTGCATAAGACATGACTCTAAGTCTTCCATCCATATAAAACACAGGATTACGGCTAAGAATGAAGATATAGGATAGATATTATAATCAATACTATCTATGATATTGTTCAATATAGCATTGTAAAACACACTAAATCTATCAATAATAAAACTTGAACTAACATTTTTAGTCACTAAATTAGAAATTCACGAGGAAATTTGAGAAATTTGACTTGTGCTGAATCGCCGTCGAGCAAATATATATATATATATAATGGGCATGTTGGTATAAAAACAAAAATATTTAAAAAGAGAAGTAGAAAATTAATCAAAGCAGAATACCCACCTACCCCTGCAGAATTTTCTAAATAATAAAATGATGGTTTAAGTTTTCAAATTTTTTGATTTCCATTGTATTCATGTAATGAACATAGGACCCCTCTTTTTTTTTAAAAAAATGGGACCGTTTTATAAAAATTTCATTTCTTTTGTTTAGTTCCTGTATTCGCCTGTAAAGAACCACCAGGAGATGGTTCTTCAACTCACTTCCTAATGATGTGCATGCGCATTGATGATCGGGGTGCAGTAGTAGTGCGCTGTATAAAAAAGTGAAGCTGGCTCAAATTTTTTTTTCTTCTGGCTAGCTATAATTAATCAAGACCCACCTGATTCACTTTAACCTATTTCAAATTTGCCCCTCTCACCATACAATTCCACGTGTAATTCTTTTGAAAAACACGACTTACAACCTCATAGAATTGGAAACCAAACAACTTAATATCAAATATACGCAGGGAAAATGTCATCAAAAAGAGGTCAGATTTCACAAGCTCCAACACCTCAAAATACGCCATCTAGCGTGTCTGGTTCTTACCTCAACTCCAAGACTGTGCCAACTATCCCTTCTACGATCAAAGAAGATGATGACGATACTGCCGCTAAGAAAATGCTGTTATCTAACCCTGCTCTAATGTCTTTGATTGAAGGAAAATTGAACACTTTGGTGGGTGAGCCATCTAACTATATCGAGTCTTTGCCTCAACAAGTGAAGAATAGAATCTATGGTTTGAAATCTTTGCAAACTAAACAATTTGAATTAGAAGCTGAGTTTCAAATTGAATTGTTAGAATTAGAAAAGAAGTTCCATGCTAAATATCAACCTATTTTCGAAAAGAGAAAGAAGATCATTGAAGGAAAGCAAGAACCAACAGAAGAAGAAATCGAGAAGGGTAAAGAATTGATAGAAGATGATGAAGAAGACGAAGATGGGGAAAAAATAGCCGAAGTTGGTGATGACGATGAGGAAGAAGATGATGATGACGACGAAAAGAAGAAAGTTGAAGATAAGGATGTTGCTGGTATCCCGGGTTTCTGGTTGACTGCGTTGGAAAACCTTGGTCCAGTTGCTGACTTGATCTCTGCCAGAGATGCTGAAGTATTGACTCATTTAACCAATATCAAGATGGAGTATTTGGATACTCCAGGTTTCAAATTGATTTTTGAATTTGAAGAGAACACATTCTTTTCTCAAAAACAATTGGTTAAGACATACTACTACCAAAAGGAATTAGGTTACTCTGGTGATTTCATTTATGATCATGCTGAAGGATGTGACATCAAGTGGTCTAGCAATGACGACAACGTCACCATTCAAGTGGAAAAGAGAAAACAAAGAAATAAGCATACCAAGCAAGTGAGAACCATTGAAAAATTGACTCCAATCGACTCATTCTTTAACTTTTTCGCTCCTCCTGTGCCACCAAAGGATGAAGAAGAAGAAGAAGAAGAAGAGGAAGACGAAGACGAAGAAGACGATTTGGAGCAAAGATTACAATTGGATTACGAGCTGGGCGAATTGATCAAGGATAAGTTGATCACCAGAGCTGTTGATTGGTTTACTGGTGATGCCTTACAATATGAATTCGAGCAAGGTGAAGAAGAACTTGACTTGGATGATGATAGCGATGACGAAGACGATGAAGATGACGACGATTACGACGATGGCGATGATGGTGACGAAGGTGCTGATGGTGCTCCGAAGAAAGAACTTCCTGCTGAATGTAAACAACAGTGATTTTGATTTCAGCCGCTAATTTATTCTTGATTAAAAAAGTTCCAGTTAGTTTACAATTCAATACATTTTTTTCTAGTTGAATCAATCCACTATTTAACAGTCAGCCAACACATTTTGTTTTTCTTTTTTTCTTCGTCTTTTTGACCTACCCATATCTTTTCACTCTTTCATTATAGAGATTCACAACACATCATATCATTGAAAGTTATTCTATCTTTTACTAATGTAACCTCTTGGGCTCTTTTTAGTTGTTTTATATTTTGTTGGTTCAACTTTATTTTCCTTTCTTTTCTTGTTTCCCTTCGATTTCTCAATTTCAATTTTAAATTTCACCGTTTTATTTTAACATTTCCAAACAACAATATTGCTCTGATCCCCAAGATTTCCCATTAGTAATTTAACATCAGAATTCAACCCTGCTTATAACTTGTTTCTACTTTTATACTTTGCCTTTGATCTGTTTCTTTCTACGGTTTCAACAACTCGTTGTTTTATACACCTTTCTTTTCTTCTGTTTTTATTTTCATTGTTTGTTTCCCTCTGATTCTTTAATCCCTTTTGTCTCTTTACTTGATTTCCTGTTCCAGTGACCCGTCAATATTTATAATTTTTGAATTTCGAACATTACTGTTCTCTCTTAAATGATGGATCCAATCTATACAGATTTTGATGACTAGATCATGCATACGCCCCGGCTACACACGTGTGTAGTACGGATCAGAATTGGAAGTGAATCATGATCGTATGTTCCTCTAGAGTAACTACGTTGATATCACCCAATTTAAAAAAAGCAAGCTGTTCCAATGAATTTCCATTACCAACTTAATTCACATCACAAGCATGCAAACTTGAAATAGCCTGTGGATGTTAAAAAAGCCAAGACCATTCTCCTATCTTCAGTTTGACAATTTTTTGATCTGAACAGTGAGATTTCATGCAGCCCCTCTGCCGAATGAGGAACTGTGGCACACTACCGATTTCAAATGAACCCATACTAAAATTTCCTTCAATATTTATTTCACGTAGTAATACAGTTTTTCCTTTTAGCCATATAAGGAGACAGCTGAAACAAAGCTCATTCAAAATTTTGACTCCCCTGTATAATAAGCAGAGGCTTATATATGGATTGTCAATTATGCGGACTGATCTCTAGCTAGATCCCTATCTATCTATCAGTAGCCAGGCAGGCCGCCTACAGTTATAGGGCCCTAGCTCCCGTCTACTGTCTCCTGACTCGTACACGGGGTTGACGGGTCCAGCATGCAAATTGCAATTGAGTTGTAACGTAAGCTTGTTAGTTGATAACTACACGTCTCTACGGTGTACTAAGTTCTTCACAAGTTCGGACATGCAGATTTGAAAATAGATAGTCTTGAAAGTACGTTGTGTCTTGACTCTTGACTTTTGGCTTCCTCTTATTATTCCCAGTTGGAGTGTCACCATATGAAGTGAGTAAGTACCATATTATAAGCTGCTTACTCAATCGTTAAACTTGAACACAGGCGAAGCAGCGGATAAACCCCATGACCGTGTGGAGCCAGGAAGACCCCACGCTCATGCGGGAATACGCAATTGTGAAATTTGTATATGGGCTGCTGCGAATTTTTTTATTTTGGTGGAGACTGGAGACTGGGATTAGAAGAGAAAGTTGCCCTGTTTGCAAAGAAGTCCTAGGCCCTACCAACAAACTAAAACCAGACCAGTCCTCAGTCTTGAGACTAATCAACACCGAACACACGTCGTCGTCCTCTTCAGCTTATAAGAATAAGGTCTGCCTCTCTTTCTCTGAATCCCCAAAGACTCTTCTTCCTCTGCTCTTTCAACGTTGCCCTTTAAACAAACACGCCTTTTCGTATTTGCCTCTTTTTTTCCCGTTTCATTGACTGGCCTAACTTTAATCCCTTCATCTCCTTTTCAACTCTGTTCCCTTCATACATGTCATCTGACTTACTTCCGCTTCCCAGAATCAAGCCAAAACCGAGATCAAGCAACAACAATAACAGCAATCTCCACTACAAACAGCTCTTTGCCTTAGTTTCCCTATTACCAAATTTGATATATACTCTTCCTATCAATGGTGTGGTTCATGAATTGACAGATGGTGACAATGGCGGTCGTATGTCCGTTTCAAAACACGAAGAACCTCTCACTGAAGGTGAATTTTACGTTTACATGTTCACCTCCATGTTCTTGGTTTTACTTGGTGGTGTCTTTGCCGGTTTGACCTTGGGTTTAATGGGTCAAGATGAAGTTTACTTGAAAGTTATGGCCGATTCTGGTACCCCAAGTGAACAAAAATGTGCTAAAAAAGTGTTGAAGTTATTAGCCAAGGGTAAACATTGGCTATTGGTCACTTTGCTTTTAGGTAATGTCATTACCAATGAAACTTTACCTGTCATTTTGGATAGATTTTTAGGTGGTGGATTTGTCGCTGTTTTTTCATCCACCGTTTCCATCGTTATCTTTGGTGAGATTATCCCACAATCTGTTTGTGTCAGATATGGTTTACAATTAGGTGCTTTTTTCTCTCCTTATGTCCAGGTTTTAATGTATATCATGTTTCCTGTTGCTTATCCAACTGCTAAATTGTTGGATAAGATCTTGGGTGAAGACCATGGTACCGTTTACAAGAAGAGTGGTTTGAAAACTTTGGTCACTTTACATAAAACTATGGGTGTCGAAAGATTGAACGAAGATGAAGTTACTATTATCAGTGCCGTTTTGGACTTGAAAGCTAAGCCAGTTGAGGATATCATGACTCCAATCAACAAAGTTTTCACCATGTCTTCTGATACCATCTTGGATGAACAAACAGTTGAAGAGATTTTCAATGCTGGTTTCTCCAGAATTCCGGTTCATCTGCCAGGTGAACCTTACAATTTCGTTGGTATGTTACTGGTCAGAATTTTGATTAGCTATGATCCTGAAGATGCGTTACCTGTCTCTTCTTTCCCATTGGCCACTTTACCTGAAACCTCTTTGGAGACCTCTTGTTTGAACATCTTGAACTATTTCCAAGAAGGTAAGTCCCACATGGTTGTCGTCAGTGAAACTCCGGGTTCGGATACCGGCGCCAAGGGTGTTTTGACTTTGGAAGATGTCATTGAAGAATTGATCGGTGAAGAAATTATCGATGAAAGTGATGTTTATGTCGACGTCGATAAGAATATCGTCAGATCAAATCCTGGTCCATTATCCAAGAGGAACGTCACCTCGTACTTACACTCATTGTACACTTCTTCAGCCAAGCCACCTCTGGTCAAACAATCCAGTTTGATGTCCACTCTGCCAGACGCTCTTTATTTCAACAAGAGAGATTCTTTAGATAGCCAAAATCAAAGGGATTCCTCTTTAGATCTTCGTAAAGTCAGCTCCGCTACTGCCATGAAACCATCCAATTTGGCTTCTTCCCCATTACAAACCAAGAACACTCACATCACTATCAAGAAACAACCTCAATTAGTCAATGTTAAAATGAATCCACCAAATTCAAATTCACACCACGTTGCTGGTGATGTTACGCCGTCTTCCCGT
This sequence comes from Ambrosiozyma cicatricosa, assembly GCA_030579935.1. NCBI lineage: Eukaryota > Fungi > Ascomycota > Pichiomycetes > Pichiales > Pichiaceae > Ambrosiozyma > Ambrosiozyma cicatricosa. The sequence continues at coordinate 43,302 of JAKTRY010000064.1, read as the reverse complement.
TTAGTGTCTCCAGAACCGGAATCTGATCCAGGGTATGGTTCCACTGGTCATGATCTGCACGTAACTGATAGTGAAGCCGCTGCTTTTGTTCATGGTGTTTATCAAAACCAAGCTCAAAAGCTTTCCAACGTTGATCTGGCTGATGCAGTCAAGTTGAAGCCTAAAGATAAGAAAATCAGTAATGAAAATGGCTCCAGTAAAAGACAAAACAGTACCACTGATCAAAAATTAACTGTTGACTTGTCCGACGTGAGGCCTGGATTCGGTACCAGTATTCCAGTTCCAAAACCTTCTGCCGTGAGAAATAGTTATGTTGAAAGTAGTGCTTATCTGAACAGTGCCGGTGCATCAATTAGATCAAGTGGTGTTCCAATGTCTAGCGTTAATGGTAATTCCACTGGGTTGATTGAAAATATCGTCAATATTCGTGGTGTTAATAAGACCGTTATCGAAGAGACTAGCAGTGGTGAGTATTCCGGTGTTGACAGTGAGAGTGTGAAGTTGGTCAAGTCTGGTTCCTCCTCGAAGTCAGGAAAATCCAGCAAGGGTGATAAACCTGGTGATGGAGATGGTGATACAGAGAGTGATGGGCTTCTTTCCAAGAAAAAAGCATCTGTTTGGGATTGGGGTTCAAACTAAGTGAATCATGAGTAAGCAGTCAATTCATTGTATTCCCTCTCACTCTGATTGAACTTTTCTCATTTTCCTGAACTTTGACCATGGATTTTTATTTTTGTTTCAACACTTTTTCATTGCTATTGAACGTTTATTACAAACACACACACACATATATATATATATACGTTTCCATTCTTTCAGGTTAATCTATCCTTTTTCTTTGTTGCGTTTGAAATTATCTTTTGATTTTTCTTTCCACATTAACTAATTCTTGATTCTCTCTTTTTTACATTTTTCGTACGTATTTTGTCATCGACACCAAATTAATATCTTTTTCTTATTTAAACCAGCTAGTTATTTTAATATCTGCAATTTTTCGTTATCTTTTTTTATGTGTTTGTATACTGGTCAAATGTACTCTTTTTGATATTCAAGAAGCTGTTCGATGCGGATTGTAATAATTGTAACTATTTATGGACAAAATCTCAGATGATTTCATTTCGTGGGATTTAAGACAACCCCAAGCTTCATATTGACCGCCCGCTTTCGTAGGGTCAAATTTGTCACAGGGTCTGTTTTGCAGAGAGACAATTCAACAATGTCTCAAGGGCCCATGCGAAATAAAAAAGACTAAGAACGTCCAATTCTCAGGACTAATTTGTAAAAATGACCCTGTGAGTCCATGATCCGCAAAGATGTGATATACACAGGTTCAATTGACTCACAAGGTCAATTCTTCTGAAAAGAGACATTTCATTGGTAGTTCAAAGTTGAGGCCCCAGAGCCCTTATATACAAAAACGTAGCCAATTTTTCACTTTCCGCGAGAATCACTCCTCTGAGTAAATTGACCCTACAACTACAAAAACATGCAGTTACCAGTACTTATAACGCGACTTTTAGAAATATTTGAACTCCATCCAAAATTATTGAACGTAAACAATTCTTATCCGTCATACCAAGCTAGCCCATCAAACTAACATTAACTCTATCCAACCCAACCCACAAATCCACAAACACCCCCATTTGCAAATTCCACAACTACATTAAAAATGGCACCAATAATGAACAAAAACAAGCCAGTATTTCATCGTCGACCAGAGACCCGAAAAAGGCGAAAGAAAGGGACAGGCCACAGAAGACATCATAAACCACTTAAAGGTTTAAAACTGGCCAAGAAAACCGATGAAGTTTTAAAAGCTATTCAGTCACACAAGGAGAAACTGAATTCGGTGAAACTGATGAGTAAAGAGAGGTTAGTTCAGTTGGACGAGAGGATTGGTCAAAAGTTGGATTTGAAAGTTGTGAAGCGGTTGGTTAATGAGGGTGTTCCTGTGGATGAAGAGGGTGTTAAGGTACAATTGAAGAAGTGTGGGGAGTTGATGAAGTCTGAGAAGGATGTTTATAGTCTTCAGTTTTGATTGCTTGTGTGGTGGATGGTTGTTGTTGGTGGGCATGTACTGGTTGAGCTGATGTTTAAAGAGAAAGAGAAAGAGAAAGAGAAAGAGAAAGAGAAAGAGAAAGAGAAAGAGAAAGAGAAAGAGAAAGAGAAAGAGAAAGAGAGACAGAGAGATGCATGATTTTATTTTGATTGATTTAGATTGATTCAATAACTTTTCAGTGTTCATACAGACAGGAAATTTCATGGACATGCACGTTACACGTACACTCAATGCATAAGAAGAAAATATGAGATCCATCATGATTTACGACAAGACAAGACAAAATCTTGAATTGAGAAATTGATTATCAATGTACTCAAAAAGTTATGAATTTGAAATAATGGTTTTCTTGAAAATTATTCAGTTGTGTTGACCATGTTTAAATTGGTTTAGCTGCAAATAAAACTACGTGGGATATGTATTACACATGATCTTCAATTCTCTCTAATTTACATAGTTTAAGCTGGAAAAAGCCTATATTTATGTTTAACGACTTTAATTATGAATGTCTTTCAACTAAATTATATTGGATCTTTTATATAAACCTTTCTAGTAACCCATCACAGAAGAACGCTAACCGTTTTGAATTCGGTTATTTTGATTAATCTACAGAAATGTTACAGCTAATACTATGCTAACACACACGTGAATTAAATAAAATCGAACTAGCAATAAAATTGAAGTAATATATAGAATTGGAGAAAATTTCGACAACCCGTAGATTTAAAAATGCGATACTGATTTTGATTCAAAACAACATTGTTAAACAGACAGATACTAGCTGACTATCTCTTATAAGTTATTCCTAACCCAAACTATATGACCTATATCACATCATTGAATTGTGATTTGGCATTTCTCAAGATGATTTGTGACTTTACTTGGTAAGGTTAAAACTGATCAACGTTGAAGATATTGTCATGGTTTTTCAGCAAAGATACTGATGAACTTGGCCGTCCTTCAAACCTAGAAAAACAATTGAAATTCTAGTTCTCAATCAAAAGCTCAATCAAAACATCGATTCCTTCATTGGATTATTTTCTTGACTTGATTAATACGAATCCGAAGCACTCTTAATTTTTCATCGAACTTCAAATTGAATGAATGCGTGGCTTGGAAGTTTTGTCTCTGCAATATTGCTGTGAGTTCGAGTTAATCATAATTGGTGAATTCATTTAAAACAAACTGCATGTGGTTCTCTTTCTACCAAAACTTTCAATTTCTGAATTTAAATGGGACTATCACTTTCATGAATTGCAGATAGCAGCTAGCAGACAGTTGCTCAACTCAATAGAAGCTGCACTATGGAGTCTATTAATGCACCAAAATAATAGAAACACCAGTCAATTCTTCTATTTTTGAAGATATTGTAATGGTTTTTATATGATCATACAACTCCACTGGATATTATTCTCAACATTGGCCATTATCAGCCACCAAGCTCCACCTAATACTAATGAAACCGGGGAAATGGTTCAAAGTTCAAAGTTCTCAAGGTGGATGTTTCTTCATGTGCACCATATAACATTGTAACAGCTGTCCATAAGTTTGTTTGCATTTGTTCAAAGTTGACGATCTATTTCAGACAAAAAAAGAGATTTGAACTCAATTTTGAAATAAACGCCACTTTCAATCAAGAAGTTGCTGATCAAATTGACACCATTGATTGAAGGTATAAAGAGACGCAGCAAAACATTCCAGTACAAATTAATATCTATGGTTGGCAAGTGCTTCCAAGGAAAGCCACAATCACAAGAGGACTTCTACCACATCTACCAGACCTCCCTCTCCCTGTTTGGCCTTCCTAAAGAAAATGTCGAAAAGCTAGACTCTTCCATCAAGGTATTTGAATCATCTAGAGGTTGGTTGTTTGACGGAAAGAAAAGAGTGAGATTGACAGTCTTATGCTCACATATGATGAATGGAAAACCCAATTGAATTTGAAAGAGTTGTACTTCACACCAACGAAGACTTCAACGACTGTTACTACACCAGCAACCGTTCCATCATCTGCTGTATCCACTTTTTCAGTTCCTGCTACTCAACCATGTGGTTCTAGTTCTATCCCTGCTCCATCTTCTATTCACTCTTCTGTTTCAGCCATTCAATCATTTGGCATTCCTTTGGTCGCAGTTCAACTAAGCTTCCTCCATCAATCACAGATTTGGAGCTCTTATCGTTTAAAAAATCGGGTCGGCCAGATCAGGACCATGTTGAATTGAAACAGTTAAGCATTGACAGACCTCATATAACACGATGCTAACAATTGGTTTGAATAAATTGCCAAATCCGTCCCCATATGATTGAGGATCATTGATCTAACTAATGCAATTGCAGTACCTATACCACCGAGACCAAATTCTTGTTCACTTTTATCAGCATTGAACAAGCTAGTTCAAACCAGTCAGTTAGTGTTAAAGAAACCACCAAATACCACCACAAGTTACCAGAAAAGGGAACAACTTTGAAACTTAAACCATCAAAGTCAATTGATTCTTCAACCGTTAGCTAAACCATCAAGCTATAGTCTAAGTGTTATGATTGATAAGAGGATGAATCATTGGGCTGTTTTGTAGTGTTTGATGAGTGGTTCTGTAGAAAAGAAGAGAAGTGGCAAAAAGAGAAAAGAGGAAGAAGGGGGATGGGTTTGCCTTTTATACATGTTCAATGTTGCCTCTTTTGAGTTTTTTGAGCAAGGTGAAAGGGAACAGAGATGGGATGGGCTGGATGGGGGAAAGGGTCAGGGCTTCATAACCTTGTTACTTGCTACTTCCTCTATACTACTACTTGACTTGACCACGGCTTGACATTTGAGTTTTACGTTGTTATAGTACTGTCAAGCAACAAGCTTTAATTAGTCGATCCATAGTAATCTGGTGTTCGAGCTCATTAAGTTCATTAAGCTCATCTCAATGATTCTCAATCCTGGAACACCAGTGAACACAAGTGCAAATTCAACAATTAAGATCCATATTTATATGTCTTGACAGCCTGGAGCTTTGTCAGCGAGAAAATTGTCCGAGAAACGACTATTGGCAATTGCTGATACGAAATAACACAGGTCTGTCTTATATATATGTAACGTGTATATAGGGTGTAAGGTGTACGAGCTTGACGATGAAAGTGTTACACATTAGATCATTACCCGATGGTAAACTTCGGCTTTCTTGGAACATATTTCACCGAACATATGATGTAAAGGTGCTCCATGTGACCAGCTCAAGATTCAAGTCAGTGGTCAATGGTCAATGGTCAATGGTCAATGGCATATGTGTTACTATGCAACTCGGGAGTGTCGGGAGTTGCACAAAAGCGGATCCGGGTACCGGGTCTCGGGTGAATGGTTTGATTAGGCGCAAGGTGGGAGATTTCAAATTAAAGAAAATTAAGATGAGCCGTTAAGAGAAGAACAGTTCTTTACTGGTATAGATAGGCAAGAAGGAAGATATGCTCACGTTAAGGAAGAAATCTTTCCAGATTTCATAAATGGCGGACTAAAACAGTCGCCTGTTGTCAGCTTATGGCCAGTTGTCAGCTTTGCTTCGCTTTGCAATCAGTTTTCCAATTCCACAGACTCAGCTGTTAAATTAGCTCGATTCATTCTTCGATTAGCTTACATGAACAAGTTGAAAAGAATGACATGACCACCTTAATGTTACCAGTTAGAAGGTACACGATGGTCATCAGAGTAGCTGTAGCTGTAGCTGTCACAGTAGTGAGATGTTCCGTGTGCCATGGAAGTGGAAGTGTCGGAACTGGAAGCAGGTTTCAAGAGGGGAGAAAGTGCCGGAACTGGTGCATCCTGAGCATCTGAGCATCTGAGCATCCTCAGCATTTTACGGGGCCATCACATCACTTCACATCTTCTTCATTTCTTTCATCCATCGCAGAGAACAATCACTGATAATTGTGGGAATTGTAACAGACAGCACTTGGTATATATTCACTCTGTTTCCTCCGTTTCCTGTTCTTCTTACAACTTGATCTGCTAGTCACCTTTCAATTTTCCCAACTGCGGAATTACTGCCCAATATTTAGCAACTTTCGACAAGAGCTATCCGATTTATCATTTTATCAGATCATCGAGAGTCAAGTTTCAACTACCTACTACCACCATCACCGTTGTACCACGTATCAGACAAATACCGCAAATTCATACTTACAACAAATTCAAACAAAACCAACGTGTCCCTTAATATTTCACAATGAGTCTTGCCTCCATCCCTATGAAGGACCCACCTAGCGATGAAAATCGCAGTTTCACAACGGCCCAAATGATAACAAAGAAGTCCAAGAAGTTCAAAAACTCAAGAAGAAAGTCCATCTTAACAACAGACGAATATGATAACTCATCCTCCGAAGGCCATTTACAGACATCAGCAAGTAACACTGCATCATCAACAGAAGTTGAAGACTCTGATCTTGAAACAACACCAAAGGCAAAAGTTGACACCTCTGCGTTTGCCTCCTCCGAATCTTCAGAGACGGAGTCAACTACACCAACCGAATTAAAACAAAGAATATCCTCTGAAAAGAGAAGAAAAGAATTATCTAAGGCCTATAGACAACATCGTAAGCTGAGATACAAGCAAGATGGTTCAATTAGATCCAAGTTTGCCGATATCAAGTCACAACCTAGAGCCACTATCTTTGATGCTGAGATTCAATTCGGTTCCAAGTTTTATGGCTTTGCTGTGGCCTTTTGGTTTGCGGTTACTGCCTTTGGTGCAAGTGTGTTGTTAGAGTATGAGACTACTCAAGGTTCCATCCTGAGATCTTTGATCGTGAAGTTGATGCTGAAAGATATCTGGAAAGTTGCAGCCACTGATCTGGCTATGTATCTCAGCACTTACTTTTCAGTGTTTGTTCAGATGCTCGTTAAGAAAGGTTGGATTAACTGGAGCACTACCGGTTGGAAGCTCATAGGTGTTTTCGAAGTCTGGTTTGTTGGTTTCTATATCTGGTTTGCCCGTCATATGGAATATCCATGGATCGCTAAGATTTTCTTGATGCTACATTCGATCGTCATGTTGATGAAAGTGCACTCATACAGTTTTTACAATGGTTATCTTTGGAACATCACCAAAGAGTTGAAATTTTCAGAAGGTTACTTAAAGAAACACGCCGAGGATGATTCCCTGTCCGAAGAAGTCTCCAATGCCTTGACCAGCTCAGTTGAATTCTGCAAGTTTGAACTATCCTCACAATCAAAAGAATACCCATTCCCAACAAACATCTCATTGAAGAATTTCTTCATGTACTCAATGTTCCCAACGGTGGTTTACGAAATCGACTATCCAAGAAACGAACGTATTCGCAAACATTACCTATTTGGCAAGATTGCAGGTATCTTTGGTGTCATCTTCCTCATGATCACCATCGCACAACAGCATCTGTATCCAATCGTTATGAAATGTCTTGAAATGAGAGAAACATTGCCACTATGGGACCGTATCCAACAATATCCTTTGATTATTCTTGAGACAATCCCACCATTCTTATCCATCTACATCATTACATTCTACCTTATCTGGGAACTCATCTTGAACGCAATCGCCGAGCTGACATGTTTCGCAGACCGTGAATTTTACAGATACTGGTGGAACTCAGTTGACTGGAACGACTATGCCCGTGATTGGAACGTTCCAATCCATCAATTTTTGTTAAGACACGTTTACCACTCTTCCATATCTGCGTTTAATGTCAGTAAAGGTAGTGCCACTTTGCTTACTTTTTTCCTAAGTTCCATCGTCCATGAGTTGGCCATGTGGGTTATCTTTGATAAGTTGAGGGGTTACCTTTTGATTCTTCAAATGGCTCAATTGCCTTTGGTCCAGTTGTCTAAGACTCCACTTTTGAAAGAGAGACCCACGGTTGGTAATTGCATTTTCTGGTTTGGTATTTTATTCGGACCTAGTTTGATGTGTACTATGTATCTAGTGTTCTGATCCAATATACCACAATCCGAATCAGTCTCTGACCATGCCGAGGTTAAGTTTAGTATGCTGAGTTCTGTCGTTCATCTTCTACCACTGGTTCTTTTCTTGATTCTTTCTTTTAAGTTTTTGCTTGTTAATTTACTGGCTTTCTGGCTTTTTTTCATTTGTTTTCTTCTTGTAAATTTTTTCTTGGGTTTGCATTTCCTTTTTTCAGTCGTCTTTTTTTTGTTGTTGTTTGTTTCGTACTGGCCTTTTCCGTACTCTTAGATCATTTCCTCCTCTTCGTTCATATTTCCGTTTTACTAACATTTTTCCTCTTCGTTGTTCCGGCCAATTCGAACACTGGTAATTCGATCCAATTTTCGATGTTCATATAATTTTATTTTTATTTTTTTGATTTTGCTTCACTTTATTCTGGCATTCTGGGTAACAAATACAGTTTCATATAGATTATTTTTAAACTACCAGTTTGTTCACTCTTTTTATAAACAAGATAACATTTATATAAAAGTGAAAATTAAAAAATATATACATACACTTACATTCTTCCTAAAGAATCCCAACCAACAATCACAAAAACCACGTGACAGATCAAAGTTTAACCTAACGGTAAATTCTCTCAAATGGTCTGGTATCATTAAAACAGGATCTAAAAACCTCAGAGACAACCTGTTCCGCCTGTTCCTGACTCTTACAAGCCGGGTGTCCCATAACACTCAACACGGCTCTTCTCTTAACACAACTTTGATGACCTTTAGCAACACGCATGGAAACATTATTACCCAGTCTTCTACTAAACTCAGTCATAATAGCGCATTCACCACTCAAGCTAGAAGCTCTAATCTCTGTACAAGCATGATGTTTCAAATTCATGAAATCCACTTTGAATCGGGTATTATCATACCAATGGATCAACTCATGTGATAGAGTGTCACCTAATTGTAACTTATCCTTAACATGCTCAGCACAGATTCTGATTCCTTGGTTGGTACTATAACCACCGGTTTTCAACAGTGGTGGTTTAGTTTGTAATCTTTGTTTTGGGTCTTTGATTTTAGATAGTTCCTCTTGATATTTCTGTTGCGCCAATTTCACAGACTCAACATCGTCACAGATGTGACATTTGACTTGGGATCTTGGAACGTAACCTCCTAAATTTTCAATTTGTTGTAACATGAATACAACCGTTGGTGAATATTTCATGTTAAAGTTCACGTATTCTTCACATTTTCGACATTGGGAGGTTCTTTGTTCCGCCTCGTGATATTTCTTTTCTTCTGGAGTTATGCCTAGCCCAGTCTTGTACTTTAATGTTTGGGTCCAGGATGAAAATGTTCCCTTGGCGTCGTCAAGTGTGATTGTGTTGTTTTCTGGGGGAGGTGCCGTTGGTGTTGGCATGTTTGAACCGCTGGTTTCTGGTCTTGATGGTGCTGACATCTTGATTCCTTCTTAGTTTGGTTTTTGGTGAGATCAAAAGGTGTATCAAGTTGATGTTAAAGCTAGCAGACGGATACGCTTTAAGCTAGCTTGCTTGACTCGATCAGTACCTGATTTACTGACTGAGCTCTTGAAATCACAATTTCGGTGAGAGTTGAACCAAACTCGGCGTTTCAACTTTTCCACGCAAGATTTTTTTGAAAAAAAAAATAATTTGGTCTAGTACTAAGTAGATTCTCAACAGGAAATTACAAACCCTTTCTAAAGTATGAAAAAAGATATACAGATCATCAAATCCCTAATTAGAAATCAATAAAAGAATACAAATATGACATCACCAAACATCTGGGTTGCGGCAGCAGACAACAAAATCAATATTGTGAAACAATACATCACATCAGGCAACTTCACAGCAAACTCACCAGATCCAAATGGTTACACACCAATGCATGCAGCAGCATCATATGGAAACATTGAATTATTCAGATACTTAGTTTCCGTCGGTGGTAACGTGAACATACAGGACAGTGATGGAGACACACCATTGCATCATGTGGAAACAGTTGAGACAGCAACGTCTTTAATTAATGAATTCAAAGTGAATTACAAAGTGAAAAATAATGATGGTTATACAGCAGCTCAATATCAAGAAGAAGAACAAGAGTTCCCTGAATTGGCTCAGTATCTGCTAAGTGTAGAGAAAAATGGTCCAGAGTTTGTTCAACAACAAGATCAACAGAAACAGACAGAGCAAAAAGAAGGTGAGATGACGTTGCCTAGTGGTGAAGAAATCAAGTATGTCATGTCTGAAGAAGCCGGTGATGATGCTATGCTGACTGATGATCTTAGGGCAAAGAGAGCGGAGTTGGAGAAGATTTTTGGTGAGTCTATATCAGAAGCAGAAAAGAATGCAAAGCTCAGACAGTATGTGTTGGGTGTTGTCAGTGATAATCTACAGTCTTTGAAAGATGATGACGATCAAGCACAGAGTTCAAAAAGAAGAAGGTGAAAGTTGGTAACATATAGCATAGTTGACATTATACGTTCGGTTGTGTAATTATAATACAAGTTATTAATTTGGTGATACGATAACAAACATTAACTTTTTTTCTCATCTAAGTTAGTTGGTAATGTACAAAAGCTGAACACCATTAATGATATGGAAATGCTAAAGAAATTCAGAAAAAAAAAAGAGAAAACATATATTCGAAAAACTTATTCACTTTCATCATCACTTGACTCCTGTTCAAAGTCTTCAACCAGTAACGATCCATTAGGCCATAATTCCCTGATATCTTCTAAATAGCCATCTTTTTTAGGTTCTAACTTCATTCTTGGCATAGGTGATATGAGGTCAAATAAAAATTTGTGATCATAGGAGGTGGTATCGATAAAGTTATCTTCTTCCTTGATATCTTGAATTATTTGATCGGTAGATTTTCCACCATCTGCGGATTCGGCTCTTAGATATCTTGTACCCTCAACAAATAAGAAAATGTCGTAAGTGGTCTCATGCTTCAAGAACTTCTTAATCGTTCTTTGGCCTTGATGATTTCTCAACTGAATTGTAGTGTAATCACCTTTGAGCCAACCTTTATCTTCTCGGTCAACCAACTTCAGTATACCCTTCTTGATAAATGAGACGCGCTGCTGTTCTCTCAATTGTCTGTCAAACTCTTCTTTCTCCCTTTGCTCCCTCTTCAATTGTTCTTTATACTCCCTTTGCTTCTTTTCTTCTTGCTTGATCTTATCTCTGAGCAACGATTCTTCGTAGGCCTCATCTTGTTGCTTTCTGATCAGTCTAGCAAATTCAGCTTCTTGCTTGTCCACTCTTTGTGCAATCAGCTGAGGTTCATATTTCTCAAAAATTCTGGCCAGTCTTCTAGTGAGCTTTTTACAACCTTCTTTACTATTTTTCAGGCTATCAAAGTTTTGGAATTTGGTAACAATTGACATTGAAGGTAATGTAGTTCCCGAAGATGAAACTTCAGCGATCATGTTGATGTAAGGAAGGGAATAAGCTCTGTAGGTTTTACCGACTTCAAAAGCTTCAGGAGTAATTGTATCACCCATGTATAAAATGATGTTGTTGTCTTCGACGAAATTTATGAAAGATTCATTGTTAAGAAAAGTCTTGATAAATTTGGTTGATGGTTCAGCTTTGGAATTAATCAAAACGCACATTAGCCATCTCAGTTCAGATTTTGCAAGTTTGAATGCTTCATTGAATTCACCTTCAAAAATAGGCAAGTCCGAAGTTTCTCCTAAAACCTCATTAATGGTGTCTTTTGGATTGTATGCTTCAACAGCTTCTTTAGTGACAAGTAATGGCTTAGATGGGAAATCGCTCGGAAGGGGTCTCATTCCCATAATTCTAAACAAATTTGGGAACAAAGGCCCCAAAAGTTTGCTCAATCCTATTCCAAGAACCCATAGTAGCTTTGGGAAAAGCAGTAAAATGAATATTATTGGTGCCAGTAATCCAGCAGTTGGTGGCTTTGTATCCTTGTTCTTGAGACCCAATTGAAATTTCCACAAGTTCTGAATTTGTGCAGCTCTTGGAAACCTTGGAATCAAATCCATATACTGGTGGTCAAATGCAATTGCCTGGTGACCTTGACGCCCATGATGTCTAGTAGATCCATGCGAAACTGGCGGAGAATGAGAAGGGACATTTGGAGACGGTGTCTGTGTAGGGGTAGTTCTTTGTGTTGTAATGGCTGGTGAATCATCAAATAAACTTGGGAAATCATTATCAAAGTACCTTGGAATAGCAACTTCAAGATTCCAGTTGCAAACAGTCAAGAGCTTCAACACTTTCTCCTGTTCAGTTGATTCGTTGTACCCAGTGAACTCTTTGAACTGTGCGAGTTGTGCTTCATGCTCGGGTGACAAGTCTACCATGATGATTGATATATTTTACCTACCAAATAACAGTGACCTGTGGATATATACCAAAGCGAAAGACTTCTGACGCCGATTGGCTAATTGACTGATTTGATATGATGTTGATTCAAAAAGAACTCCTTCTGTTACTGTTGAACATCTGGGAATATCTTTCCCACTGGTCTGTATATTTTGGATACGCCACCGAGATGGAATCCGCCAGCTTATAGAATTCTAGAATATAAATGTCGACGCTCGACGCGTCGATTTCTGAAAAATATGCGACTGTTTGGTTTGTTTACATTTCACATCACTGAAAAAAGCTTAGGAAAGAGATCAAGATGGTGTTGATATATTCATGTGAATTCATCTGTTTCTATGAAATCAGTTCAAACCATATTCAAATCACAGTATAACAACAACAATGGCAGGAACGGTCAGAAAACAACCACTAAGGGTTTTGTCCCCAGTTAACGCTTCACATGACTTGAATGTCCGCATGCATAAGAGATCCAAATCAACACCATTGAGCAGCATAAACAGCAATACATTATCACATAGAAGATCACAACAACTTCTTCCTAAAGGTGACTCAACAAACATTGAAGTTGTCGTTAGAGTGCGTGGTCTACGGGAAAGAGAAAAAGAGCATCAACATGAGTGTTTGGCTCATACCCCAGTTGATGGTGATTATCACAAGATCAGCCTAGTTCCAAAAGAGAGTTCCGTCCAATCTAAAAAATACAGAGAACCAAAACTATTTGAATTTGATAGATGCTATAATTCATTTGATGATACTTCTGCATGCTATGCTTCTCAACTTAATGTTTTCAAAAATACCGGTGAAAAGATGGTCAACAATACATTGGAAGGTTTCAACAGTTGTATCTTAGCATATGGTCAAACTGGTTCAGGTAAAACTTACACGATGATGGGAACAAAGTCAAATCCTGGTTTGATTCCACTGGTTTGCAAAGATTTGTTGAATAAGTTAAACAAAATGGTTGATACCAAGCATGAACTTACACTTTCATTCTTTGAAATCTATCAAGAAACAGCATATGATTTGTTGAACGATCAAAAAAATCAGAAGTTGAGAGTTAGGGAAGGAACAGACAAGATCCCATTTTTGGAAAATTTATCAGAATATCCAATAGCCAGTGCAGATGATGCTCAAAGGTGGATCAACAGAGGTATCAACCAGAGAACAACAGCAGCAACAAATCTCAATACCGAGTCTTCAAGATCTCACTCCATTTTGACGCTGAAACTAGTGCAAGAGAAATTCAACTCAGAAAACAGTTCTATTGTGAAACTCACATCAAATCTGAGACTGGTGGATCTAGCAGGATCAGAAAAATCGATAGCTACAGATGGACTAGATGCAAAGAGACTAAAGGAAGGAAACAAGATCAACAAATCATTGACTACTTTGGGTAGAGTGCTTACGTTACTTTCCGAAAATTCACATCCTAAAAACAATATTTTGATACCATACAGAGAGTCCATGTTGACATGGCTTTTGAAAGATAACATTGGTGGTAATTCGAAAACCACTATGGTTGCTTGTATATCACCAACTGATTTCGATGAGAGTTTGAGCACTTTGAGATTCGCCACGATCACATCCAAGATTTGTAACCATGCTATATTGAATGAGGAATCACAGTCCGATCTAAATAATGTTATCGAGAAGTATGAGATTGAGAAACAGGATTTGTTGGAACATATCAAGAATTTGGAAACTTTCAAGTCAGAGATGGAAGATTCAGTCACTAACTTAAGTGTGAACGAAACTGATCTTGAAGAGTTGCAGAATGAGATCAGTGAGAAGAAAGACACAATTAGAAAACTGAACAACTATGTCTCATGGCAAAACAAGTACATTGAAACAATATCATTCCAATCCAAAATTAAAGAGGGCAAGTTAAAGAAGAACTTTGATAACTTGAAAAATGCTCAAGAACAGTTGTTGACAGATTATGTTGTACAACAACAGCAAAATGCAGTTAATGACAAGTTAGAAAATGAACTTCAAGAGAAGTTAACTAATGACAAAGATTTGCAGTTTACTACGGTGCAGAAGATAGACGAGTTGGTTCTACAGGTTGAAGATTTAAGTATCTTGAAACAGCTTAGTAGTGTGCAAGATGATCTTGATGAAATTGTTAATTTACCAATATTGAGCTCTGATGATGAGAGTGATTCAGACTATTGGTGGAATGACAATGATGACTAATTGAAATTAGTCGTTTTAGTTAGTATGACTCCAAGTTGATATCAATGGTATAATAATAAGCTTGAATGAGTTCATATATTGGGGTATAGTTCATTGACAAGTTGGTAGTAGGGGTTAGGGGTTATGTTTTGTGTGATTATTTCTTGATCGATGAAACCTTGTGAGTTTATGAGTCCTTTTTCTTTTCTTTTTCTTTTTCTAAGTTTGTACAATTTTGATAAAGTTTGATAGTCAGCATGACAATATTTTTGCCAGTATGGTAGAAAAACTCGACGTATGAAATTCATTGGCAACATTTAATGAAGACTTATAGTTGGTCTTGGCATGGGATTAATTGTCTGCAAAATTGAAACCACAATTGTTCAAATTTTTTTTGCATGCAATGGGAAAAATACGGATCATCAAAATGGAAATTGATCAAATATTGGTCTCTTTCACAAAATGGGTTAACTCAAATGGATGGTTGTGTTTTTTCAAAAGGATACTTTACAAAGATAGCTAATTAAAATAAAAACTCAAAATCAAATAATTGGAAATGGAACTTATACATCATCATCAATTGATCATTCATTGATACCCCAAAATGTCCCCGATGTATTTTATTCGAAAAAAATAAACTCATTTGAAGAACAGGCTGAAAACTCAAAACAGCATGATGTAATCTAAGCAATGGGAAATGGTCTCAAGTGGAGATAACTTTTTTTGTGTTTTGAATGTGTAATATAACAAAAGGAAAAGCATCACTGTGATTGGAAATGTGAACTGAAAAAGTAAATGTTTTCTAGAAGCTAGATAACTAGTCTCTGTATCTAGCAGGAGATCTTTCTCTACCATAATCTCTGTCTTGGTAGCCTGGATCACCACCATCTCTTGGAGCACGGTAATCACCTCTTGGAGGTGGAGGACCATCTCTGAATCTGTCTGGTGGAGGACCATAGTCATCCCTTTGAGGGTAACCACCTCTTGGTGGTCCACCGTAACCACCTCTTGGAGCAAACCCACCTCTACCGCCTCTTGGGGCAAATCCACCCCTTGGAGGGTAGTCTCTGAAACCTCTTGGTGGAGGGCCACCATAAGGAGCACCATAAGGTGGTGCACCACCTGGGCCACCATAGTAATCTCTTGGAGGACCTCTGAAGCCACCACCGAATCCACCTCTTGGGCCACCGTAACCTCTTGGGCCACCATAGCCACCTCTACCTCCTCTGAAGTATCCACCACCTCTACGGAATCCACCTCTTCTCATTGATTGTCTAGAAGCAGAGGCAATGTATGGGCTGTGATCTTCTTCGGCTGTGATTTGGGCATCTTTGTAACCATTTTCGTTAAGTTGAACGATGGCGTTTTCTAGGTCTTCTCTGTTACCGAACTCTAAGTGACAGACAGTTGGATCATCTTGTGGGATTCTGACGAAAGTTGGAACCAATCTAAGTTCATCTCTGATAAAATCCTTGAAGTCTTGCCATGCGGTACCTGGTGGCAAGTTGGTAACTTTAACTCTGTTTTCACCCTTCTTAGCGTAATCTGGCTTGCGTTTAGCGTATTCAATTTGAAGAGCTTCACCATTGAAGTCCTTGTCTGCAAATTCAGCAAAGGCCTTTTGAGCGGTTTCTGGAGTTTCATATTCAACGAAGGCGTAACCTGGCATCAATCTTAATTCTCTCAAAGGACCAACTTGAGAGAAGAAATCTTCAACTTCTTCGTGTTTGGTTTGAGGACCAATTGGTCTCACAAACAATTGAACATCAGAGTACTCTGGTTGATCAGACATTGTTATGTTTATTGATGGAGGGAAGATGTAAGGATGATGGTGAAGAGATTAGTTGCCGATGCCCTTTTCCTCTTTGGTTGTGTATGGCGGCTTCAATTCCATTCCTTTTCTTTGTATGTTGCTGATTCTTTTCATCGATCAAATTTTCAAATGGAAAAAAAGAGTGTGGCGCAGGGACCCAGCGCTGACATCGAGGCCGGGTAACCGTTTGGTGGGAAAAACGAATACGACTCATCACTAACTGAGGAGTAACTCAGTAAAGTTAACACATCAAGCTGAACTGGGAATCAACCGAACATATACACATCTTCTAATCAAGAGCTGAAACATGATTGTCAAAACAGAAATTTATCAATATGGATATGACTCACCACGGCAAGTTCTGAAATATTATGAAATTGAAACATCCATGATACCAGAAGATAGCATACCACTAGTGTTCATCCTTGGTGGATTTTAGAAGGATACAAACCCCGCATACATGGATTTTGATAAACTGATCACAGCGATAGACTCAAATTTCAACAATGGCAATGGTTTTTTTCGTCAAAAGAGTGATCTTGACCGGGGTGATATCGATTAGAATTTTATTCCATTGATTATAGACTTTCTCCTGAGATGAAACACCCTGAGCATTTGAAGGATGTGCTCGGTGCACTGAAGTACATGAAGGAGGTTTTGAATACTGGTGTGGTCTCACTGGTCGGTCATTCAACTGGTGCCACTCTCATAACCCAGTTATGTTCTCCAAAGGATGAGCTTTTAAAGTTGTTTGATGATAAGGATCACCAAGGATTCGAGTTGCCCTCCATTTACCTGATCATGTATCTTGATATAGTATATCAAATGGAAGAAATACTAAGAGGAAATCCCGTTAGCTGGCCATATTATAAGTGGAAGTTTTCAATACAAAGGATGATTGTTTGAACAACTACAATGATGTTAAATTCAATTTGGATAAAGAAACTTCTCAAAAGTGTCACAAAGTCTATTCATCGAAATCAACAAGTTATATTTGCTGCACAGCGTCGATTTATCATTAAAACAGCCTCAGTTATTCTACAGATGGCTTACTGAAGAAGTTCATGTTGGCACATCCGAATTAAGTATGTCAACTTTACGCTGACTTTGGAAGCCACGACTGTGTAATTTATCAAGATCCACGTGTCATCAGTATGATCGTTGATTGTCTTATATTTTTTCGAATTTGATGTTTTACCATGTAGATATAGCATGTATTAGACTTGAAATTAAAGGAAAAAGAACGATTTTTAGCTAATTGAGTTAAAACTTGAGTTCCTCATCGGATCCTCAAAAGTCAGGACTCAGGACTCGATCAGGGATCTCACTCAGAAGGCCTGGGCCTCTCGCTATATATATATTGTAATTTATAGTTCTCGATCTGCAAATATACTTCAGCTTATTATAGCTGACCGAATGTTCGTATATCAATATAAACAAAACGTCCACAACCACCACCACCACCATCATCATCAAACAACAATTAAAAATATGATTTTGAAAACACAAGTGTACCATTATGACAACAAATCGCCACGTCAAGTATTGAAACATTATCAAATAGCCCAAACATCACACAAAGGTTGTGTTCCAATAGTGTTCATTCATGGAGGAGCATGGAGGGATCCAACCAACACATACAAAGATTTCGATAAACTTGTTGATCAAATAGATTTAGAACTGAACAACGGAAACGGTGACTTCATTTCAAAAGATGTTTTGGAAAGTGAAGATTGCCATATGGTGGATTTGTACTCTATTGATTATAGACTTTCCCCTGATGTGAAACATCCTGAGCATTTGAAGGATGTGATACTCGCATTCAAATACCTGACTGAAAAGCTGGATGTGTCTCGGGCTTCACTTGTTGGTCATTCAGTTGGAGCTACTTTGATAACCCAATTGTACTGTTCGGATAAAGAGCTTTGCAAGGTGTTCAACGATTCGGTCTCGTTGCCCATTACTTCTCGCATCATGTATCTTGATGGAATATATCAAGTTCAAGACATGCTCAATGAATACCCTAGTTATCGATCATTTGTCAATGAGGCTTTCAAGAACGAGAACGACTATTTGAACAATTGCAACTGTGTGAACTTTCATTTGGATAAAAGGACAGCTGAATATTGTCAAATTCTCTATTCATTTACCCAGAAATTCTATTTGGTTCACAGTACCGAAGATGAACTATTATCATTGAGACAACCTCATCTCTTCTACAAATGGCTTACGGAGGAGATGCGTGTTCAAAAATCAAGAATTAATCAAGTTTACCTTGACCTTGGAAAACATAACGATGTTTATCAGCATCCACGCGTTGCCAAAATGATCGTTGATTTTTTACTTTCAAAATAAAACATGCATGTTGATAATTACATGTGTTTATATCATGTGCTGATTCCAGAATCCAGATAGTTTGAAAATTAGATGAAAATGGATTTTGAGAAAGGGGTATGTACCGAGGTCTGAGACCATCACGTTCAGTGTTTCAATAGTTTTCTGGGTCATGTCCTGATTACTGAAATACTCTATACTATATAGTTTACATTAGAATTGAACAGAAAAAAAAGTTGATAATCGGCTTTGGCCATGCTTGATGCATATTGCTAGTAGAAAACAAATCTATTTGAAAAAAGAGAAGTAGAGAATTAACAAATGTAGAAAGATACAAATAAACAAAAGCGGAACCAATTTAATCAATGCTAAACATAATGAATAAAATTACCAGAAAAGAGTGAAAGAAAAATGAGTGAATCAATATAAAGCACAAACAAGGTATATTAGTAAACAAAACAAAAACATCAGTTCTTCTTAGGCTTTGACCAATCGACACTCATAATCATGCTCAAGAAACCCTTACCATCCAAAGTATCCTTAGCCATCTGTGCAGTTCTAATCGAGTCCATTTCAACAAAGGCCAAACCTCTGGACTCTCTAGTTTCTCTGTTTCTAACAATGGTGACTCTTTGAGGGGTACCGAATCTGGAGAACACTTGACGTAATTGGTCTTCTGTAGCGGCAGTATTCAAATTCATAACCTTCAATGTTGTAGAATCATCACGTTCTCTTCTATCGTGCAATGGAGGAGCACCAGGTCCTCTGTTTCTCAAATGAGGTGGAACATATGATGAAGCACCGCTGCCCAAAGTGGGAGTAGATGGAATGGAACCAGTAGCTGGAGAAGCAACTGAATCTGGTTTCTTCTCGGCACCCAACGTGTCTTTGAAAGGACACTTGGTGGTGAAATGCTCACCACCACATGTTCTACAAGTGATTGCCTTGGAAGTAGCTTTTGATTCTTTCTTCTTTTCTTCCTCTTGTTGCTTGGCTTCTCTAGCCCAAGAATTACTTAATATTAGTTTCACTTCTTCACCAAATTGTGTGGTTCTTGCATCTGGTCCCACAGTCTTGTTGTTTTTCTCAGCTCCGTATCTCTTCCATTTTCTTCTGGCGGCAACTGCTGGATCCACGCTTTCTGTCACTTTAACTAGCTTGATCTTTTGTGTATGTTTGATTTTCATACCATTGGTGTATTTGTATGAGATGATGGTCTTGGTTCCGTCATTGTTTTCAATCACTTCGTTTTGAGGCAATTCTTCAGCATCTGCCCAAGATGGGTTTGAAATTGACATCATATGTGCGGTATGTGTTGTGTGAATGTTGTTTGAATAAGAAGATGCTCAAATTTATTCACTTTGTAGTGGACGTCTTGTTCGGTAATTGTATTTGCTTGTCCTTTGATCTGAACGTTAAGATAGATTTGGAAAATTTTGACTGAAAAAAAAGGTAGTGTGCTAACAGGGGATAATTTTGAGAGTTGGAAATTTGTAATCTAAAAACATCTGTGCACCGGTGAATTTTAAAACTGTGGCGAGTGCATTTGTGGCAGGTGAATTGAAAATCCAAACCCAAGTGAGGCTGTGCGATTCATGTGAAAATTCGATTGATCGATGTGTGCATATACGCATCAAAATTATTATACTTCAGAAATCGCCAGTCATAAACGAATGTTTAAAGCACAGCTACCTTCAGGGCCCAGTTCAGTTAATCGCACAATTTAATTGAATTTTGCTGGTACTTGATTTTGCTGTCTCCATATGTGATTTTCTGTTTGTTTCAAAGATATAGAAAATTCGTTATATCCGCTATCCCGGTATAACAACATAGTTGTCGGGTATCGGGGGCATGGGTTACGGGTCGGATTCGGTGAATCCATGGCTTAATGTACCTTAGTTTACCGGCCGAGAGTCAGAGTCACAGTACATGTCATAGCTCCGGCTCGGTGAAATTCTTATTCGGCAGCTGTGGAACTGTATTTACGCGATATCGAGTTCCAGAATAATGAATTCTATATTAACCGAATTTCAAGGGCCCCATGCCTGCACACATATGCCCTCTACGGCCCAGCTTGATTATACCGCTGGCTAAGAATGTCAGCTTCTTGTGTGTTGAATGTCTTGGAGATTGGATCATGATCAGTTATGCAATCGCATATAAACTGTAAGAGCTCATGAATTTTGTGGTATTGTAACTCATGTCAGTTGTAAAATTCCAACTTCCAACTAAATACAGGGCTTATATATTTGATCATAAGGAGAACTGTATTAGGCCTAGGTAGCGCGTTGACATTGATGGCCTAGCTATACGATTTCCATGACAGTTTTTTGTTGTGATCTGTATCAAACGTAATGGGAGGAGAATGATTGGCTCTGTAATGGATCATGAACAATATCCGGAAAGAAAAAACTATAATATTGAAGGTTTTCTCAACAAAACCAATTTTAACGCGTTAACGTTTGTCATCTTCGGAAGTGAAAGAAGCTGGTGTCTTGAGCTCGTCTGTATTTTGCTGCCGAAGCAGTGTGACAATCGTGTAGGCAGCCAACATTGAGCAGACAGTGGTCCGGGAAATCCATGAAAGTGTAGATATTAAATATTAGATAACCGCCCAAGACAACTTACAACTTACAAGTTGAACAGTAGTTTCTTAAATCATGAACTTTGAATGCATGCCCTCATCATTGATCTGCCACATGATTACTGCGCACAGGCCCCTGGGACCGGTGGATTTTGCAGGTTTCGGTGCGCACAGTCTGAATCTGAGTCTGAGTCCTGACTGCTCGGTATAAAAATCGTCTCTCGGTCGGTCTCAGGTCTCAGGTCTCAGGTCTCAGGTCCACACCACACGTATATACGCTCGACACAGACACAGACCACAGACTGGACCGTAGATAATAAGTGAAGGCATGCGTACATGCGTACTACATAATACACAAATTCCACCCACTAAGCTACGTTCTAACCCACCAGCCAAGACATTTTCCAATTCCTAACACAAGACAATCCCAAACCCCAATTCCCAATCCAATTTCCATTTCCATTTCCATTTCCATTTCTGTTTCTGTTTCTGTTTCTGTTTCTGTTTATATAGTCGGCTTCTTCCTCCACCTCTTCTTTTTTTCTGACTACTCTTTTCCTTTTACAAAGACACCATGTCATCTTTCTCACCACCAAAAATGTTACAACCCCCAACTCCACTGAGTCCTCATTTTGGCCACTCTTTCGCAACTACAACTGCACCTTCTTCTTATTTATCACCCGAGGACTCCTCAATTGAACTCAATCGACTTTGCAAAGACTTGAAATACAGAGAATTGTTCAAAAAATCAGCAAAGTCTCAATTTAAAGGTTTCAATCATTTCTTTCTATCTCAAGAGCTGGATTCCGCAGAGAGAGGTACTGGTGGTTCCAACAGTGAACTCGATGGCATCTCGGAAGATACCTCAAGCACAATAACTGATGAGGAAAAAACCTCTACATCAATACGCAAATCAAAAGGCCCTCATGGTCACTTACACAGCAGCAGCAGCCGCAGCAACTCGAATGGAAGGCAAGCTCTGAAAAACACAAATACTCTGAATAGACACGCCAATTTCAATTTGAAATTTAGCCATAATGGTAAATACTTGGCCTCCGCTGGTGATGATGGTGTGATAAAGATCTGGCAAGTTATATCGTCAGGTACTGAGCGAGCTCTGTTTGATATCGACCCAAGTGGCAAAAGATCCGCTCGTTCCCCTTCGATGATGGATGAATACGATTACGATGGTTCCTCCTTTGTCAATTATGACTCTGGGTCCTCTTATAATAGCAACTATTACAATGCCAGTACCAACAACACAAAAAACAACAACAATAACACCAAAGATAAGGCAAAGTCCAAAAGTGAGAAGAAAAGAAAGAAGGCGGCTTCTTTATTTGCTCCTGTTTTCAAATCCAAACCAGTGAGACAGTTTCATCATTCTGATACAGTTATCGATTTGGATTGGTCGCCCAACAATTTTTTGATTTCAAGTTCTGAAGATCATGCGGTGAAACTATGGCATGTGGAAAGGGATGATTGTTTGAAAGTGTTTACGTTCCCCACGTTTGTGTCCTCGGTGAAATTCCATAGAACAGATGATAGATTTTTTGTTAGTGCCGAATACGACGGTACGATTAAACTATGGTCGATTTTAGAAAACGAAGTGATCTATACTAAGAAACTGACTAGCAGTGTCACCTGTATTGAATTCACGCCCGATTGTGAAGAGTTGTTTGTTGGTTGTGATAATGGTCAGTGTGTCCTACTGAGTGCTGCTGAATTGACTCAGAAGGCGTTGTTTCAAGTCTCGAAATCTCCTCGTTTAACAGGTATCCAATCATTTGATCATAACGGAGACACCAAGTTGCTGATTACTTCAAATGACTCAAAAGTGAGAATGTACAGCTATACCAGAAAGACCATGGATATTCGATTCTCCGGTTATGACAATGAATACTCTACGATTATGGCTACAATTGATGATGGCAAACAGTATGTGATATCTGGTTCAGAAGACGGATGGGCCTACATATGGCAATTACAATTCGACCAATTGGACAAACTCCAGGCTGAAAAGAAAGGTAAGTTAACATGGGACTTGAAGTCACTATTGAAAGAGGATCTAGTGTTGATGAAGAACAAAAATTACGGTGCTTTCCATGCACATAGTTCCCGATGCAACGCTGCTTTATTTGCACCTAGTGCTACGTTGAAACTACTTGAATTAAGCAATGACCCAGTGTTTGACTTGAAGTCGAAATACGGCAGTATAGTGGACATGAGATCCTCATCTAAGGGACCACCGGGAGCAAACGATGAAGTTGAAGACTTGGCCACCGCAGTGATTGTGACCACGGACAACAATGGTCTGATTAGGGTTTTCAGAAGAGACTTGTCATACAGTGTGAGAAAACATTATCAGAACAACAAGAAGGCAATGAAACAAGACGGCCGCATAAGATCCATGTCTCTGGCTAGAAACAGAAGCCGGTCGACTGGTCAATCGGGAAGTATATTCAAACCGCCCGCACCATACGATATGACTATCAGAGAGGATGATTCGAGAGGAAGAGACGATTTTAATAGAGATTATACTTTGGCTACTAAGTTTTCCGTTGAGACTAGTAAGAGTCTGGATTCAGCGAGTAATAATTTCATGACTACGAGAGTTGCGTCCACTGAGTCTGATTTGAAGTCGATTGATGCTAAACTGAAGGAGCTATTAGTGAAAGATATACCAAATGCCAAATCCACAGGTGGTAACGGTAACTTTACGATGCATAAAGTCGGGCCAAGTATATCATCATCATCAGTATCACCAGCAGCACAGAACAACAGATCATTGTCATTCATGAACCATAGTTCAACCACATTGAATCAAGTTCACATCAGCAATAACACCACTAGTAATAACGACACAACGATAACTTCATTGAATACCGGACATGATGCAAATGGTAGTATCACGCCTACGAGAAAATCCCAAGAGAAGCAACAACATCCTGGTCGTCCTCGGTGCTCGTATTGTAAAGGAACGAAGTATACTGCTAAGTCGAATGATTTTTCGGGACCTGGTTGTATTGAGTTCTTCTGTAATAATTGTGGAAGGATCATGAACACGAAATAATGATGGTTATGATGATTGCACTTGATGATGCTGTTGGTGGTAGGTAGGTTCTATATGCCGATTTTGAGTTTGACGCATGCGATGTGATGGCAGATTATCCCGCCACTTTCCCACATTTTGCTCAAGTACCTCCTCCCTCCCTCCCCTGGCCTCTTTCTTCTATATTCTTTTTTCTTTACTCCATATTTCATGATTTAATTTGTTTTTGTTAAACTTTTTGGACGGCTTAATTAATTGTTCCAAGTTGTATTTACTATAGCTAGCTAGAATTTGAATACTTTTTTTTCTTCTTCAGTTCTTCCCGTTACTCCAATTACTTTGATCTTGCCTTTTCTTTGGTTGAATTTTTACCAATTTTGCTTTTAATGACATCTCTTTTTTTTGCGCTAATTAGCTTTTTCATGTGTTGTAACTATACTTCGGATCTAATTACGTCGACTATACAGATTTACCATATACTCAAATATTAGCTTGTTGTTTCGTTTATATTGTTGGGTTTTTTTATAAATTCATGTGCGTGTGGTCTTTCATACTTTCACCGACAGGTATAACGTAAGTTGAAATGATCTTTGAGTTTCGAACAGATTCGATGTACCGTCGGAGTAAATTCTTGTAAAGTTACTGTTGGAAGCGCGCCATTCATACAAAGTTTAGTATGGTCAGTGATCGCACCAGCCCAACAACGAGCGCTACTAGTAGTAAGTACAGCTATCTCGCTTGCAAAAATAAAGAACAACGTGTAGATAAAATCTGAATTTAGCTGGTCTTCACCGTTTTTCCTCCACATTAACAGTGTTCCCCCAAACCCCCAAAAACAAACACAAGCACAAAACCCAACTCCTGATCATTTAGTGTCATCAACACATACCAAAAACAGCAAACAAACAAACATGGATGTTTACGGTCCTTTGAACGTACAAGATAGAACTCTAGAGTTCCAGCAATGCGTGTCCACTTTCACAAGGCAATCGCAAGGCAGTAAATACAAGCCATTGCCTAAAGAGCCCGAGAACAAGGGCAAGGCAAAGATATCCAAGAGTGAATTCACACAGAGAGCGTCGTTGATTGCCAAAGACATAGTGCGTGTGACGAACTCACTTTCGAAGTTGGCTCAACTTGCCAAGAGAAAACAGATATTCAATGATAAACCAACGGATATGATTGAGTTAACTTATGTTATCAAGCAAGATATTTTCAAGATTGAGAAATCATTGAAAGATTTACAAAGTCAGGTTTCTTCGAGTTCGAACAAATCGAATGATTCACAGATTGTCAAGTATAATAAAAACGTGGTTCAGTTGTTGAATACAAAGACTAAGAATATAAGTGAGACTTTCAAAGAAGTGTTGCAGACTAGACAACGTAATGAATTGGCACAGAAATCAAGACAGGAACAACTCCTGGCTACCGTTTCAAGCACCACGAGCATGATGTCGGATAAAAACTCAGATAGTTTAGCCAATGGAGCAGGACTCATGCCATACTCGATAAGAAGCAAAGGTGCATCAAGTTCAGACAACCCATTCTTGGCATCATTGCATGACCCATCGCAACAATTCGCAGACCCAAATGGACCAGATATCAACGATTTCGCAAATGGGGGCCATTCTCAAGGTGGCGAAGGCAAGGATTTCTTGTCTATACCTGATCAATCACAACAGTTGCTTTTGTTAGAGGAGCAGGATAACGAGTATTTGCAAGATAGAAATAGAGCCGTTGAAGCGATAGAATCGACGATTAATGAAGTTGGTGGGTTGTTCCAGCAGTTGGCTACCATGGTTCAGGAACAAGGTGAGGTGATACAGAGAATAGATACCAATGTTGAGGATATCAATATGAATATCAGTGGTGCCCATAGAGAGTTGTTGAAGTATTATAATACAGTGAGTAGTAATAGATGGTTGATGGTTAAGATTTTTAGTATAATTATCATCTTTTTCTTGTTGTGGGTCTTGGTCAGTTAGTTACTTGGTTGGTTGGTTTGTTGAAGTTTTGTTTAACGGTTGGCTAGTTTAAGGCAGCAAACCTGGTTATTGTTTAGTTGTTGAATTTGCTATTCATTTATTCATTTTCAAAGTGACCCGTTTTGTTAATTAATTAAAATTCCACTATTTCATGTTGCAACTTATATATTTTCCTCCTTACCGATTTTTTTACTACACTAATTACTTACTTATACTGCCTTTCTTGATCTGCATTTATGAGATAACTGTTTGACTTTATTTATAGTTAACGTTATTGCTACCTTCTATGTTGTTTGTTTATTGGGGACCAATGTCTTCCCAAATTATAACGGGTCTGTGTATTTCTTACTGTTTCTTTTTCACCGTTCTGTATATTTTCTGCATTTTGTGTTTTTCTGATCCTTTTGTTCCTTTTTTTTGTGGTAACCTCTTTTAATTGGATTAAATATAAATTCTGATTCCAGACCCTGCCAATTTCATAAATATCTAGTGAACTCGGAACGAAGTAATATGATGGATCATATACATTCTTCGAGGTTAAACAACCGGTTACTGATCCCAACCAGAGAGGTACCGCATAACTGGCATGTACAAACAAAACGCGCGTTGGATATGCCTCCAATGTGACAAGATTTCAGAAAAAACTTGAATTTTCGAAAGGAGCTCACCACGCTCACACAGAGACTGGAACCTGGATGGACAAACCACTCCATCTTCTCTGTTTTATCTCCTTTCCCCCTAGAATTACCCCTGTTGAACCACCAAACACAACGTGTCCCCATTGCTGAATCTTCCTACTGTTATTCACTTTGTCCCTTGATTGAACAATCCACAATCCGTGTTTAGTATCAGACTCAAAGCGATAGAGCAAGAACAACCAGAATGTCTGATTTTTCAAGGTTCGTCTCCCAGCACAAGGCTGCCCTTATAGTGTCTGCAGTTGTTGGTGTCACAACAGTTGCAGGTACCGTTTACTATTTGAACCAACAGAAACAGCTGCCTCCTACTACTCCTCCATCTTCAAAGAAGAGCAAAAACAAGAGAAAGAAACAAAACAAGAAGAAGAAAGCTAACGAAGCTAAGGCTACTCTATATCCTGTGAACCCTCAAACTGGTTTGCCAAAGATCACTGATGAAATTGTGAACAGCTTATCCGATGAAGAAAAAAGCTCTTGGGCTTTATCTTTGAAAGAATCCGGTAATGAATATTTCAAGAAGAAGGATTTCGAAACTGCTATTGCTTACTACACCAATGCTTTGCAATGTAGAATTGACCCTGTTTTCTATGCCAACAGATCCGCTTGTTATGCCGCTTTGGACAAAGATGATAAGGTTGTTGAAGATACCACTGAAGCTTTGAAGATTAACCCATCCTACAACAAATGTCTGTTGAGAAGAGCCCATGCCTACGAGAATATGGAAAAGTACCCTGATGCCATGTTTGACTTGACTGCCTTGACTATTCATGGTGGTATGAATGACCATTCTAATGAAGTTATGTTGGAAAGAGTTTTGAAAAAGCATTCTCTCAGAATTGACCAAGAAGAATACTCTAACTTGCCTAAAGAATTGCCATCTGCCTCCTCATTATCGTCTTTCTTCGGTGCCTTTTCCCCACCTGATATTGATTTAGATGAATCCAAATATGAAGAAAGTACAGGTGCTTACTTCTTAGTTAAAGGTTTGAACAAGGTTGACTTAGACACTCCAGAAGCTTACGAAGAAGCTGATGTTTTGTTTAACCAAGCCATTTCCAAGTTTGAATCTGATGTCGATGCCGATAAAAAATTGGCTGCTTTGGCTTACGAATACAAGGGTGCTTTTGATTTCTTAAAGACTGATTCTGAAAACGGTGTGATTGCTTTGAACAAGTCTCTTGAACTTTCTCCAAGACCACGAGCCCATGTTATCTTGGGTTTGATTAGAGCTGATAAGAGTGATGCTAAGGGTGCCAATGAAGAATTCGAAGCTGCTGTTAAGCTCAATGATTCTGATCCAGATATTTACTACCATTTCGGTCAAATGTTCTACTTGGTTGGTGATCTGGCTAGTGCTCAAAGTAATTTCGAAAAGGCTAAGAAGTTGAACCCAAATAATGTGTACGCTTACATTCAACTGGCTTGTATTGCTTACAGACAAGGTGACGCTACTGCTTGTGATGAATTGTTTAAAGAAGCCAAGCTTAAGTTCCCAACTTCTCCAGAAGTTCCAAACTACTATGGTGAAATCTTGTTTGATAGACAAACCTTCGAAGGTGCTGAAAGACAATTCGATACCGCTGCTAGATTACAACAAGCTTTGCCAACTTTCAACATTGGTTGTTTGCCATTGATTAACAAGTCTGCTATCTACCAAAGACAAGGTAATGTTGACAAGTGTGTTGAAACCTTGGAAGCTGCATGTGAATTGGATGCTAAGTCTGATGTCGCCAGATCTACCTTGGGTCAAATCTACCTGCAATTGCAAAGGGTTGATGAAGCCATCAAGTTGTTCGAAGAAGCCTGTAAGTTGTCTAGATCTGTTGAAGAGAGAACCCAATGTATTTCCTTGATGGAAGCTTCTAAGATGCAATTGAAGATTAGAGAGGATCCAATCCTTTCACAAAAAGTTGAGGAGATTCTGAGACAAGCTGGTGTGCCTCAAGCTTCAGTGAAAACTTAATAAGAACATTTGAGATATTTTAATGTACTGTACTAGTGATCTTTTTTTTAATCGTTTTCCCTTTCTTTTCCCCCTTTTCTTTCTTGTATATACAATAGCTCCAATCCATTGATTATCCCATAGGATGTTGAGATAAACACCAACTCGATGACCTCATGTTACATGGAAACAGACTGCTAATTGCATCAATGTTCGATTAATTAATATGGCATTTTTTAAATGATTCTCTGCCACTTGTGGTTGTGAGATCTTGATAATCTAATGTAAACTTCAGATCGATTAGGTGATCGTTAATGTATAAAGAGAATGCGTAAAATCCATTGTGATTATAAAAATGAATAAATAAATAATAAATATATTGGGAAAACGGCACATGAATAACTAACAAACAACGCAATATGGAATTGACTATTTGGTTCTGATGTGCTTTAGAGAACCTTTAGAATGAACAAAGTTAGAAGCGTATTCCTTAGGCTTATGTCTTCTGACCTTTGGTTCTTGAATATAGTAATCCCAACCATGACCCTTAGCAAATCTAACAGCGGCTTCCTTTGAGTCAAAGTTCAATCTAGTAGCATGCATGTAATCAGCACTACTTTGATAACCCATCATATCATTTTCCCATCTGTTACCTTTACTCAAGACATCCCATTCCAATTTCCAATATTTGGAATTTCCAGACGCTGATTGAGTAGCATACTTGGCCTCTTTATAAATTCTAACTAATCTGTTGTCAGCTTCAGATAATTCAGTTGGTGCTCCACTAACTAGTTCTTTGTGATGGGTACTTGATTCAATGATCTTGGCTAGTTGTGTACCGGTGCTGCTGCTGGTGCTGTTGGCATTGTTGAGTCTTAATGCTGTTGTATGGATGGCTCTTTTGTTGGCTTGACGCAAACCGGCTCTTAGTAATTGACTTGGTAACATCTTGTTTAATGTACCGTGATTGATAGTTGAGGTTTTCGTGGAGTTGATGGTGCTGTTCGAATCTATACATGCTCCTCTTTTCACGATCTATAGGATAGGATAGCTGTTATGGCTTCCCCTCATTTTCCTGTTTGATTGGTTGTGCGGCTCACTAATCGACCCAAAAATAGGGACGATTTTTCGACTTAACTGGATCATGTGATATTAGTCACGTGAAAGATTTAGTACAACACGTGTACGGATGTCAGCTATTTTCTGTGAGATTCTGCAATTTCATTGGCGACTTGCTGGCTTGCAAGCGCTGCCCAAAAAGTGCCGTTCCAGACCGACAGCCCGACCAACCACGTTCCAACAAATTTTTGTGTGATGTCAACAAACAGAGGCCAACATCTCAGAGACTCAGAGACTCAGAGTCAGCACTGTGAATTTCTGTGATGATGAGTCTGTCGTAGATTCGTACCCCACAACTCACACTATTTACCAACCTTCAGAAAATGCTTCAACTCAGCCGATTTTCTCTTTCCCAACAACTTGCTAGTGACAGCTCATCTTCATTTTGTTAATGATTTAAAAAGGAACCCCTATCCCATTCTTCAAATCATCAAAAAACAGTCCAATAGCCCACTTCTGCGAAACTCCAGCATTTTTTTTCCTGTTTGATTGAACCTGATCTGTCAAAAAACTGATTCTCTCTCATACAGCAAATTCACCGACAGCAAACCAAAATGATTCAAACAACATTGATCAGACTACCAAATCCTGCCTTGGTAAGATCAGCTTTCTTATCATCTTACAACCTTGTTCGTTCACAGGTTTACTATTCAACTGCTACTGCTACTGCTACTGCGTCAACGGCCGTTCAATCCTCTCATGAGCCCAGCTCCGCAAAGACCGATGACGCTACCTCTATTGCGTCCTCTTACAAAGCACCGAGTCCACCAAATGGTGTGCAGGTAGATGGACTCATAGCTGATATATTCCCTCTTCCATTGAAAGAATCATTCAAGCATTTCTTAAGAAGAAGAAAATTAGAGCAAATTCAAGATGATTTACTGTCCATTACACCATTTTATCCTGAACCATCAGCGACACATAAAGCCGAAATCATTAAGACTCGAGTTGACTCCTCGGGGAATTACATGAATGAATTTTACATTTCTCCTAAAGATTCAACTGAGGAAAATTATGCAAATGCCAAACATCTAATTTTCATTCATGGTTATGGTGCAGGACTTGGATTCTTTGTGAAGAACCTGGAAAAAATAGCGGAAATGAACCCGGACTGGCATATCCATGCAGTCGACTTACTTGGGTACGGTTGCTCGTCTCGTCCTTCTTTTCCACATAGAATTCCATACGATAACAACGTCAGAGTGGAAAAAATATTCACTGATACATTATCTGAATGGTTTGCACAACGAGGTTTAGACAAGACGAAAAACCTAGTTGCTGCGCATTCCATGGGAGCTTATCTTTCAGCAGTGTTAAACTTTACCAGACCTGATCTTTTTCAGAAACTAATGATGATTTCACCAGGTGGGATCTTTGAATCCAGAAAAATCAATGTTCCTGCATGGTTTGCTCAACTTTGGAATTGGAACTGGTCTCCATTTTCAGTGGTTCGTAACGTTGGCCCATTCGGTTCTATGCTGGTTTCCGGTTGGACTTCAAGAAGGTGGAGTAAAAGTTTGGATATTTTAAACATACAGAATCAAAAGAAGATGCATATGTACACCTATGCCATATTTAGCGCTAAAGGTTCTGGTGAATTTATGTTGAACTACCTGTTGGGCCCAGGTGGTGTACCAAGAAAGCCATTAATAGAGAGAATTCAAAATTTGAACTGTGATTCAACTTGGATTTATGGTGACAGAGACTGGATGGACAAGACAGGTGGTAAGTTATCATGTGATATCTTGAAGAATAAAGGATTGAGTGCTGACTTCCGTGTTCTGCCTAATTCTGGTCATCATGTTTACTTGGATGGTTTCAATACTTTCAATGGCCTAATTACTAATGAAATGAATGAGTTCGAGGAAAAATACTAAAAATTTTACTATATTTGGGGTGTATTAAAAATCAAAAGAAAAAAAAACTGAAAGAAAAAGAATATCACAAAAGAATTACTCTACAAACATTTTATATATTACTTGGTGGTTTCAACCAGTATATTTGTTTCTTATTTTACTTACTAGATTGTTTTTTGAATAATATTTGTTTTTCGTAATATCAAAGGGTAACTAATATTAGTAATTACGTTGTATACGAACGAAAGCCATATATAAAAGATCAACTCGATCTAGTGTATACTGTGTGCTGTACATATTATACCAAAAGTATGCATGGGGTCAAAAAAAATCGGAATATAACAATAAAAAATGCAATACGAATTTGTAAAAGATCTAAAACACAATGCTGTCCATAAACTAACCAAACGCCTTAAAACATCAAATATAAATTAATCAATGACAACGTTTATACAACTCGTCAATTCTACTCTTCACAGAAGCCACGATGACATTTCTACGTAATTTATGAGCAGTAGTAACAAATCCACTCTCTGGAGTCCACTCATCATCAACTAGAACCACACCAGCGATCAATTCAAACGGTCTCAAACCATGGCTTTTACCAGTGGCGACAATAGTCTTGGTGATAGCATCACATAACTCTTTCTTCTCTAACAAATCAGCCATTTGAATCTCATCAACGTTTGAAACCATACCCAAATCAACAGCCATCTTCTTGACGATTGCTTGAACAGGAGACACGATAGCAATAGGTCTACTGTGATAAACATCGGCATAACAGCACAAGTTACTAACAACAGAATTTGACTTATAAATCGACTCAAGTTTCTCCAATGCGACATACTCACCATTCTGAGTCTTAACCAAGTTCTTAACTCTATCGATGATCCGCACTCCACCATCAGCTTGCCATTCTCCAACATCACCAGTATGAAGCCAACTGTCAGAATCAATAGCTGCCAAAGTCTCTTCCTCGTTCTTATAGTACCGTGGAGTCAACGCTGCTGTCTGTATGAGTATCTCACCTTGATTGTTCTTCGCAAAGTAGCCGAATTCAGGAACATCGATTAATTTCATCCTTAGTCCACCAACCACTGAGCCAAGCGTACCGTACTTGAAATGCTCTGGGTCTTGCACGAACCCATTACCGCAGGTCTCCGTGGTACCCATCGAGAGAAGTAGTTTGGCACCTAGCACCTCAGTCAAGAATATCTGAGTCTCTGTGGACAACGCCGATCCACCATTCATCATGATTCTCAAGTTGCCACCTGTTGCCTGCTTGATCTTGCTGAACACCAGTGACTCAATCACCGATGGGATCAGAGGTACATGGAATTTCGATAGTGTGGCTTTAGCGTAGTAGGCACTCCAAAATGCCTTTTGGCTTAAACTTGACAACTTGTTGATCTGTGATAAGATACCTTTCTTCAAATTTTCAAACATTGTGGTAACACCAACCATGATTGTAGGTTTGAAAGTCTTTAAATCACCAAGACAGTTCCTGCATGAGCCATCAGTCAAAGTTTTAACACTCGCATAACCACCAATGGCACCCCAGTACATGCACATCATCTCAACTATGATTTCAAAGATGTGTGCTAATGGTAAGTAGAAAATGAATCTGTCGTTTTTCTTGATTCCATTGCTGCCGAACACTAACGATGGACCAGCGACACCGGCTACGATGTTCCTGTGGGTTAGTTCAACTCCTTTTGGTGTGCCTGTTGAGCCAGAGGTATACATGATAAGAGATAGATCATCAGGTTTTGGAGGACTTGGTTCGATGCCTTTTGATTCTTTGCCTAGTTGAATGATTTCTTCATATGAGTATAATTTGATGTCTGGTCTAGCTTCTATGAGTTGTTGTATTGCCTCAAGTGCTTCTTTAGCTAGTCGTCCTCCACCTCTTTTGTCATTTGGATCAATCTTTTCGGAATAGATAACATATCTTATCGTAGTTGCTGACTTCAACGGGACTGGTAATTTGCCTAAGAGATTTGTGTCTGTGAAGATACCAACTGAACCAGTTTGAACCATGGAGTGAGTGATACCGTCAATACCCAAGTTATCATATGCTGTGGCCACTGGAATGGAGTGAGCTTGACATGCAAAAAAAGTTCTGAACCATCTTGGAGAAGTAGAACCAAAGATATGAAATTGTTCCCTTTGATTTGGTTCAATACCAATACTACGTAAACCACGACCAAGATTCAACACATCGTCTTGTAAATCACCAAATGTGCAATATTTGTAATCTGATAATTCATAATAAATCCATTCTTTTTCGACATCTTCAATTTGACCACTAATAATTTTTTTGATTTTCTTTTTCTCGAAATGTAGATCAACTAATTCTCTCCAACCTTGACATTTAGCATCTTTACCATTCAATTCCACACATTCATTTAAAAATTCAAACACTGTAGAACATTTCATTCCAACTGGTTGTTCGAGAAATTCACCTTTTGGATTCTTGTAATAACTTCTTGTGACGGTTTCACTGGGATTGGCCGCCTCAGCAACAGGAACATTGATTTGAAACACCATAGTTCGGACTTTGTTTATCTTTGAATTTTGAAAATTTCAACTGCTGGTCAGTAGTTTGAAGTTTGATCAAGATTCCAACTTGTTAATGTGGTTCTGGATGATAATATCTTGGGTATTTAGAGACAGCTTAGAACTGGAGAGAGCAGTTGATTCTGATTGCATGGACATCCAAAAAAGATCAGAAAAATTTGAAGGAAGAGGCCCATGTATATAAGTGCAAAACGAATAGCCGAGCTAGTTATAAGTTATGCATGGCACTGCAAAATTCGGTTCAAAACGTTAGCACAACAAGTTGGCACAATTCCGCACCCAAGTCGGCAGGCCCAGGACTCAGGACCCAGGACCCAGCTCCCAGACTGCCAATTTCCAAAGGCCTTGGCCCTTACTACATATGAAATTTCCCCTGATAATTCAAAATTGCGATTCATGGACCATCTCCCCATTCATAATAGTTTCTTGGTATGCTTACCCCTATTGTCGAATGGAAGACCAGTATCACAAAAACTCACATCACATGGTATACATTGAATGTGCCCTACTGTCTCCTATATGTCAATCAGAAAATAATGATAGATAGATCCACAACTTGCCTAATCTAGGTGACAGCAAAGGCGCCATTTTATATTAGTTCGAAAAATTTTGATATCCAGGTAGAAGAAGAGAGCTTGCAGAGCTGAGAGCTGAGAGCTGAGCGGCACTGCACAGTTTGCACTGGCTGCGACTCGATGCGACTCGATCCGTTTTCGTTTTCCGTTGAATTCGTTCCTGTGGCGTTTAACTTTTATTTTGACGCCGAAGTCAACGTCTCCTTTGAAAGGGTTCATTTTGTTATCCTCTTTTTGATCTGTTTTGGGAAGACATCCTATTTCTTGATCTCCCATTAAATCACAATGACACCTGCTAGACTTGGTAAGCTCTGGAATCACATCACATTTTGTTAGTTGAATCAGCACTTGTATATTCATAGCTTAGAACCTTCGGTTATCGGCAATATAAACTACAAAGTTCAAACTAGAGTGTACGGGTACGGGTCTACAGAGGGCCAGATTCCAGAGCAGCGGCGCTACGCCAGAAAAATGTAAACTAGCTCGATCGATCCTTCTAGCCGGGATCAATTCTTCGACCATTATACTTGTTAAAGATGATTTTAACTTCAAAGAACGATTTATCAATTTAATATTAGCTGGATCAAAACTTCTTTTTGCTTACAACAACAAGATATATAGTTGTCCAGTCATCTAATAGTGATATTACAGGATCCTAAAGGGTCACACTTCAAACAGTCATATGGGCCATGGGATACAGCCAATGACTAAGCTAGCAAATTAGACAACTCAGATATTTTATACATGTCGTATAATAGATCTCATGAGTTTTCGAACTAGTGTTACGTACCCTTTTTAAAATTTATAAACGCACATATTGCGCATTTGCATATGTATATATATGGGCCATAACCACAGTTAAGTTGGTATACACCCCCCTCCATTCACAATTACCATGATATAAGCTTCATCACCTAATGCGTTACCGCAGAAATTTACAGACCTTGACCAATGATCTCATCGAAGGTTTCATCAATCATAATTTATAATTCAACCTCATGATTTTAAATTAATTCAAAAGATGGTGTACCGGACATTTTAAATCTAAAGATGGACCATGCTTGCTGGTCATATAGAAAGAATTCTATAAATATTAAAAAGAAAAAACTAAACAAAAATCATTCGACGATCGATCAACTGCTTGTTTTTGGCGGGTTAGGCCAAAATCTAAGCAGACCCCATAAAAAGACTGGGACAATAAGTGGCAATAGAAGGTGATCAGCAGGTCTGATAAGCTTCTAGATATAATCAACCAAGATTGGTCAGCTGTGAGAGATGGATATGCAATGGTAATATGGCGGTCAAAGGGGTGGGTACATATCAAAGCAACGAAGAGAAAAAAAGACAATCAGAATAGTAGTGTAATACCATATGTCAAAATTTAAGTAGATGGATCAAATCACAGGCTCACCGGATAATTTCTGAACTCTATCCCAAACAGAAGCCAAAATCTTCTTTCTCTGAAGTTTTTGAGCAGCACTAACATACCCATTTTCAGGAGTCCATTCATCATCAACCAAAACAATAGCATCGATCAATTCAAATCCATTCAACCCATGTTTCTTGCCTGTGTCAATGACGGTTTTGGTGATTTCAACACGTAGTTTATCCTTGGTGATCAATTCAGATAATTGGGCTTCTTCGACTGACTTGACTATACCCAAATCTCTTGCCATTTTCTTCACAACTGGTTCATTTGGTGAGACGATAGCTAATGGTTTGTGTTTGTACTCGTCTGCGTAGCAGCAGATGTTTCCAATGACTGGGTTAGCTTTGTAGATGGATTCCAATTTCTCTAGAGCAATGTATTCACCATTCAAGTTTTTGATCATGTTCTTTCTTCTATCGATCAATTTCAAACTTCCATTAGGCAACCATTCACCAATATCACCAGTTGAGAACCAACCATCACCAAGGCAGAATGCTTTCTTTGTTTCTTCTTCATTCTTGTAGTATCCAACTGTGATGGATGAACCTTTAATTACTACTTCACCTTGATTGTTCTTAGCAAAATAACCAGACTCAGGAACATCAACTAGCTTCATCGTAAGTGAAGCAGCCATTGATCCACAACAACCGTATTCAAAATGTTTTGGATCCATAAGACATGTGTTGGCTGTAGTTTCAGTCAATCCATAACCGATCAACATTGGAGCATCCAAGACTTGAGTCAAGAACTTTTGAGTCTCGATGGAGATACCTGAACCACCATTCAAGTTCAATTTCAAACATCCACCAGTGAAAGCACGAACTTTTTTGAAAACTAAGCTGTCGATGGCTGATGATAAAGCATTGTTACGATGGTGTCTTCTGCTAGTCAAGGCAATTTTGGCATTGTATGCATTCCAGAAGATCTTTTGGCTGGCTCTTGGTAAAAGTGAAATTTGAGCAAGTAATCCTTTCTTTAAAGCTTCCCAGATGGCACCCACAGCAGGCATGAACGTTGGCTTATACACCATCATATCACCAAGACAATTCTTACAAGAAGCAGAAGTCAATGTCTTTGCGTTAGCATAGCAATGGCATGCACCCCAGTAAAAGCCAATAAGTTCAATGACCAGTTGGAAAATATGAGCTAGTGGCAATATACAGATGACACGATCAGTTTTGTTCATGTGAGTGTGATCCAACACTGTCGAGACACCACCTATACCACCAACGACATTGGAATGAGTCAAAACAACACCTTTAGGAGTACCTGTAGAACCAGAAGTGTACATTATGCAGCAAACATCATCTGGTTTTGGAGGAATTGGCTTCAAATCTTTGGCATCTCTACCGATTTTCAAAACTTCATCGAATGTATAGAATGTGATGTCTGGTCTTGATTCTTTGATTTTTTCAACTGCATCATGGGCATTTTTGTATAATCGTCCATCACCTCTCTTGTCATTCGGATCGATCTTCTCCATATGAATCACAAACTTCACGTCAGTTGCAACTTTAAGTGGTTCTATTAACTTGTAAAGCAAATCATTATCAGCGAAAACTGCACGAGTTGAAGTCTCAACCAACGAATGCTTCAAACCGTCTATACCAAGAGAAGCATAAGCAGTGACAACACAAAGTGACTGGGTTTGCGCAGCCAAAAACATCTGGACCCATTGAGCAGTAGTAGAACCAAATAAACAAATCTTAGAACTCTCATCTTGATTATGGCCACTTGGATTCATCTCAGTAACACCAAGCTTCTTCAAACCACGTCCAAGACTATCAGTGATCTGTTTAACTTCACCAAAAGTGACAACTGTTGGAGTATCTGATTTCTCAAAGTATGCCCACTCTTTCTCAACGTCAACGATTTGACCATCTGGAGCCATCTTCTTCACCATTTTTCTTTGATAATGCATGTTGATTAGCTTTCTCCATGACTGACATGGTGCATTTTCACCGTGCATCTTAACTGTTTCGTTGAATAACTCATAAACAGTGTTGCAGTGCATTCCTGGTGGTCTAACGGCAATACCATCCTTGACTTTGTAGTATCTTCTTGGAGCAGTCTCATAGGGTGATTCAGCTGGGCCAACGCGAATGTTGATTTCAAAATTGAGCATTATGTGTTGTGTTCAATTGTGGATATTTGTTGTTGTAAATAGTTGTAAGACCTTCTTTATAGTCACAACGAATTGGAAACGTAGTTGTAGGATAAAACAAAAACTTCAATTGGAAATTGGCAGGTCACCAAAAAAAGAACAATTTGAAAGTCATATAGTAAGGTCAAGCCATGCCAGAACTAAATTCAAAGGAGGAAAACCAGATTCTTTTAAATACCAAACTAGGATATAAGGCTTGCAAGAGGCAACATCTGTGAATCAATCATAATTCCAGCGAGCTCAAACCAAAGCCAATAATCAGATCCACAAGCCAAATACCCAAATACATCATTGTCAACATACTCCAGCAGAACATTTCAACATCGAAGCAATTTTCGAATCACTTTAGTTTTCTTCTTAGATGCACGATCTCCTTTTGGAGATCACATGACAACACATAGATGCAGCTTATTGAGTCTAATTCTCCTAGGCATAAGCGCATGTGTCACCTAAACAGGAATGTGGACTTTGGCCATAGGGTATGTATGTGTGGACAAAGTGGAAAGCTGAGCCTGGGAAAATTTGTCGAGTGGGTGGACAATGATGAAAATGTGACGGAACAACTTTGAAATTGGAATGATTGAATTAAATAGTAAGTGAGTTTGAAAAAGAAAGGGAAGAGGAAGGAGTTGAAGAGACCAAGATTTGAAAATCTGATGCTCACTTAGGACGTTCGTGGTACGTACAAAATTCGTTGTGATTCAACTTGATTGGTCAATTGTGGAACAGAGAATTCTATCTCTGAAATTTGTATCTTCTTTATGGTTCGCCGTATGTGTATCTTTCCATGTATTCCTGGCCGGTGACGGTTGGTTTCTTCGAGATTTGAGTGTATGAGTCGTATCACCTAGTTAGTAGTTATGAGCAGCAAGAACGCATGTAATCACTGATCAGCTGGTGTTGGTCGAACTTTAATTCATACTGGAGGAACATTTAGTAAGTGAATTAAGCTGGTTAAGGTTGGTTGGAAGGAAGCTCAGATTTGTTCTTTTTGGAATTTGGATTAGTTCGGTTGTTCCTTTTCTTCGATATGCATGAGTATGTCTGCCTGAAGTATGATTTTCTATGCATGATACTCGATCTGGTATCATAAAATATTTGCTGGTTCGATCGTGCGGCCGGCAAGCACGCGCCGAGTGGTCACTGGTAAACGCTCGGCTTTAACTATGGATTCAAGAATTTTAGCCCAGCTTTAAATAAAATATGTCTCCCTTTTTCATGATCTTTAAACAGACAATTGATCGATCTTGAAATTTCTGAGGACTATGTTAATTAAGCGCTGATATGTGTCATGCCACTTATTGACAGGAGGAGGAAGAGAGAAGTCAAACTTATAGATTCGTATTGATCAAAAATGAACATATGTGAGTAAACTTCTACACACATTCTAAATTCAAATTCAATTATAAGTTTACCTGTATAGAATCACTTTGAATTTTTTTAGGTTAATTTGCATTGTGTAAATATCACATCCGACATGTACTATATAATTGATTAATTGACATTTACAGAGTTACCTTTTTTTAGACAGGGGCTATCTTTTTTTGTTCTCTTTTTTCGCATACACCTATTAATAAAAATTAACCTAGATGCAAAGAATGTGCACTACATATATTAGCTAGATTGCAACTGAAGAAAATAAAAAATTAAAATGGATCAACTCTCGTATTCAATGTACGTTCAGAAATGACAATAATAGAAGCTAAACCAACTTTTTCTTTGAAATTTTGGCAGATTCTTGAATCGTCGTATACAGTGATGCATATCCAATTAACTGCAAAAATAAATAAAAACAATTCCTAATATATTGAATATTGTTTATATCCTTAATCTAAAGAGAACTTGTTTCCCCCATGAGCTATATAGGTTAAAAAATATATTAAGCACTCTTTTTTTTAAACCTATATAGCTCATGGTTTGAAAAACCAACTTATTGCCAAGCTGATAATTAACAAAAAACTGGAAAAAAATCACCTTTTTTTAACCTATATAGTTCAGGAGAAACAAGTTCTCTTTAGATTAAGGTCGAAAACCATGTGATCGTTCTTATAGTCCCGATCTGTCATAAAACTGTGGTTTATAGTCTTTTGGGCTTCAATTAATTTAATTCCATATTGAAAGTTTAATCTTGACTTGCATATATATAAGATGTTGATTTTTCTGTTGAAAACAGATTTTTCATTGGACTACTAATTTTTGACATTCTGTTTTGTAAATTGGCTAAAGCTTACTTTTTTGCATGAAATTATATATAAAGTTTTGTCAAATTAAGAAAAAAAAACAGAATATGATAAAAATTTAAAAATTTTGTATCTTTCTATAATCTATCACAATTTTCAAAGCATATGTTTACAGTTTAGCAGTCCCTTTTTTTGAGTTGGATTGAGGCAAATATTTTTTTAAAAAAATTTCAGTTAGTGGGAAAAACACATTATCCTTTATTCCAAAGCAATCCACAAGGATAAGAATAAATGGAAAGAATTTTGGCGCCGATTCAACAAGTTTGTGAACAAACATCCTGGATCATACTCATCTTATCATCGTTTACAAACTGGCCACTTATATCATCAGTTGAACAGCTATTCCAAAAAGAAATGATGCTATTGTCGTCACAACGACTGTTTTAACACCAATGACCACTTGTGGGATAATGTAAGGTTACACAAAAAATATGGAAGATCATTAAGGGTGGTACAACTTTAAGAATGAATTCCAAATTTGCTCCGAGCAACATCAGTCAACAGGCATTAATTGGTAACATTATGCCAGCTCAACATTTAATCAAATTCAACATCTTTATTGAAATTTTACTAAATTCCTATTTTACTTATGGCTACAGATAGAAACAAACCCACTCCTTCAGATACATCTGGAATCCCGCCCTCCAACACCATTGATGGTGGTGGTGGGGAATCCACACAGCACCATATCTCAATCAACTCAACCTCCTCACCAGCATCTTCGACTACTAAACATCCCAACAATCCCAACAAAATTTTGTCATCAAGTGCCCTTACCAGAACCATCGGTGATAGTACTTTTGAGAGATCCTCAATCCTTCAAATCCGACAACTTCAGGCACATTTTCCACCATCAACTACACTCAATCAAGTGAAAAATTTCAAAGCCGGGTAACTCACCTCTCATTGAGTTCGAGAAGGACCCAATTGTTGACTCTGTCGCGAACTCCCACTCCCAGCCGCAAAGCCGCCATCCTAATAAACCTACTAATGCTACTACCTCAAGAAATACTTGGACTAGAACCTTATCTAAATCATCAACCATCCCATCTCAGTTTGTTAAAACCACTGGTGAATTAAATGACCCTGAAGTGGACAAGCCTAACGCATTGGATCCTGAGATCGAAGAGAAACTGAAAGACTTTTACTCAAACGGAATGAAAGCTGATACTGCTTTGAAATTTAAAATCGTCCCGACATCTAAAGAACAATTTCCCTCACAGGAAGACCAATTTAACGCAATGGAAGACTTCAAAAAAGAAAACCTTACATTGATTGATTTTTACCCAAACTTGACCAAAACATCCATCATCTACATCAACACCGTGGGCCTTCATCCATCAAACACTTTCCTTTCAGGTCCAACAGAAGAAATTAGAAAGAAAAACTTAGAAGAAGAATCACAAAAATTAATTACCAAACTTACTGCCAAAACGTTCTCATACGCTACCAACTTGACGTTCCAACTGGAGCTCATCGACTATGACAATACGAACGACATCATTGTCGTCAACATTCTCGTTCCAGTTAGTTTACGCCCATTGCAACGTTACATCATTAACGACATCCTCCCACCAGCTGACTTCAAAAACATTCTAATAAAATCTCCTGCCGCTTTCGATCAAGCAAAATTGGACTTAGGAACGGCACAGTACAATGTTCAAGTCTTGGGTAGAGTTGAAAAAGATAAGGCTGTGTCCATCCCCAACTTGTTTCCTTACAAAGCTGCCAAATCCAAAATGCGTCAAGCAATTTTAGCAACTATGCCAAGCCAGATCTTTACATTTGAGCCTATTTTTCGGTCCGAATGAGAACCCGGATCAGCTTCTGCAAACTGTGTAGATCATCGGAGCACAGAGCAGTGGATTGTCCAGAGGCTAAGGAATGTCTCAGATGGTTCAGAAAGGGACATCATCATTTACAATGTCGTGCTAATTTGAAGTTTGTTGATGACCCACGTAAGATTTAAAGAAATGCCGATAATGCATTGAAGTCCAAGAAACACCAAATGACCATTCTAAAAAATGTAACCAAAACCGAGAAGGCGGATCCAGCCACCCAAAGGATTTAGAATTTCGTCATCAAACATCCAAACACCAACATGGTTAGGAAGTTTTGGACTACTTGACTTGTCCCACTAGATGATGGGCAGAAAGGCATTCTACATCTACCTTACGTTAACGACCACCACGATCATCAACATCAGATATTTTATCCAAGATGCGGTGAACCAAGAATTTGAAGGTCTTAGCTGGTTCTTCTTTCTTCCCCACTACGACTTGGAAGCCTGAACGTCGACACAGATAAAAGACAGAGTATCGAAAGAAGTATTTCGAGAGTAGCAATTACCTTATGTGTGAGTGGTTGTCTAAATGAGACTTTTGATAAGTGT
>JAKTRY010000063.1:0-58486 GCA_030579935.1 Ambrosiozyma cicatricosa | reverse complement strand
TAATAAAATGTATTGTAGAGAGCAGTAAGTTTACCTCTATGTGATGGATAAGCCAATTCAGTAACCAACAGTGGAGAAGGTTGACCAGAGAACATACTTGCAAAACCCAATAGCCATCTGGAAACGATCAACTGAGGTAAACCTTTTGCAGTGACTTGAATCACTGTACATATAATGATACCCATGGAACCGGCAATCAAACAGGTTCTACGACCCCATCTGTCACTAGACCAACCGGCAACGAAAGCACCCATCAAACAACCAAAACTTAAAGCTGCATTGACGAAACCTAACAATTTACCTCTTGGGTTGTCAAATTGATCTTTCCATGTCGATAATGATTGTAAACCATTCATTAAGGAACCGTCAAATCCACCAGCTGCTGAGGATAGCAAAGGAGAGATAAGAAGAATATTAAGTAGCACCAAGTGCCTCTTTTTATACCATGGAACTGTATCACGGGCAATTATTGGAGCAAGAGCCCGACCAACAACGTCCTCTAAAGGAGTTTGAGCAAATATTTGTTTGATTCCCATTTGTGATTAACAGTAAAATTTATGATGTTATGTGTATAGCTAGTTATATGTTGGTGTAATATGTTGTTGTGTATAAATATTTCTGTAATATGATGTTGTGTTTTGAAGTTGATGGAGATAGAATCGGCAGACTGTTGATGCACAGATCACTAATACTTGAATGAATGATATGCAAATAGGAGGGAAACCTTCATCAATTTAAACGTGCAGATACATGTATTATGGTGAAAATCATGGACTGGAAGATCAACGGTAGCCAAGTATTACCAAGCTGTCGCCTGCTTTGGATCTTGACAAAACGCCCCTATATAGATTCATATACAGGTGAATTTTCCGTACGTAAATCATTCTACTTCTTCACTTGAGTCTTAAAAAACACATGTATGTAGTCATGACATGGGCATTTATCGTCTACATCCATGGTCCATATAAGGTGGACCGAGAGAATATAGAGAATACGGATTCCCGAAAATGGGGAGTTAATTTTTGTGGAGAACCATTGTTTTCCCCACAAAAGATGACCATGCGAGATAAAGTTACGAGGACCTAGCTGTTGTTCCCCATAAAAACATGAAACTGGGGTCTGACGTACACCACTACATCATGAATTATGAGCTGGAAAATTGTAACTATAGGTGAATCCTAACATTCGGTGTTTGGATTCTGAGCATCGATATTTTAAGTTTTAACTGTTCATGAAACGTATGTAGACAGCCCACGTAAAAAAGCATCTAAGGCTAGACACACAATTTGAATCGGTTTGCTCAGACCCTACAGCTTTTCTAATATAAACACACTGTTTGTCCTAGATCACCAAGACTTCTTATATAATTATTACTAAGTACATATATAAGCTTGAAGGATCGAATTTATCGGACATCAGGTATATGTCGAATTCCAAGTTCGAAAGTTGTGGTATTCTGCTTTAGAGGGCTTTTCTACTGCCTCGCGCCCGGTTCCTGGTAAGACAGATAATTCTGCTGTAAAATCAGGATTATAAGTGAAAGACAATGAATGACCTTTATATACTAAAT
Source organism: Ambrosiozyma cicatricosa (assembly GCA_030579935.1). Lineage (NCBI taxonomy): Eukaryota > Fungi > Ascomycota > Pichiomycetes > Pichiales > Pichiaceae > Ambrosiozyma > Ambrosiozyma cicatricosa. The sequence goes on along the minus strand of JAKTRY010000063.1, from coordinate 56,916 downwards.
TTACGACAGCTGGATTGGCGCCCTTTTGAGTGACTCTTGGATATACGAATGGCCTATACGTATGGATGTACATTTACTTTGATTAATCAAATTGTACTGGTTCAAGAAGTGTAAACAGCTCGGACAAGTTCCAATTGCACAATATAAACAAAATTGTGTAATCACACAATTTTGTAATGACCTGAGTACCACTACAACTACGCTAAAAAACAACTACAAAATCTGCCAACTTATAAATTAAACTGACAAATTATAATGGGATGGGTTATAGTTATTGTAATTCATACAGCTATATTTTATGCTACAGTCATTGCTACTAGACTTTACACACTAGAGGTACACAAATTGTTTTATAGAAAAGGCTGCTGCACCAGATCTTATATACACCTCTATTCTAGCTTACCTATTTAACGATTCAATGACGCGTTTATGTTTACGAAAAATAGGGGTATATACATGCGCTTGGCAAATATACGAATCTGCAATTTCTCAAAAACTATATATGAAAGGCAAATTAAATGTGTGGCCACGGTTCACGATAAATCTATAAACTACAACATATGAGCACCAAATCAGCCGAGAAAATTATGATTTGATTAAATCGATTCTTCAAACTTGTCATCTCTGATATAAAGAGACAACATTAACAGGAGGCAAATTCAGAATCTGATGAACTGTCACACTTGTCAAAACTACCCGATTCAAGACCGCGATCTCAACATCAACAGAATCAGCATCATCACCATCAAAAATTTCTTCCAATGAGTAACCTTTGGTCTCAGGGTAGAAAAAGTAGACGCTGAGGAAAATCAATAAATTCAAAACACAGAACACGATATAGTATTTCCAGCCCAAGTTCGCCATTGCAATAGAGTTACAGAAACCACCAACAATCAAAGACGATTGAACAGACGTATTGGAAACAGTTAACTATTTGTCTCTGAGATAGAATGGGAATATCTCTGAAAGATAAGCAACAACCAATGGAGTATAACCGATATCATAATAGAAGAAGTAAATGAAAATGAAAGCCAACACACCTTGTCCATAACCTTTAATCTGTGTGCTTTCAAATCTTTGAGATAACACAGTCCAGATGACATAGGAAATGAGCACACCAATGGATGATGTTAACAATAAACCTCTACGGCCAGCTCTATCAACCATCAAACTGGCACCGACTGCAACGATAAAGTTAAAAATTTGTAACAACCCATTGATCAAAGTTTGGGTAGTTGGACCGGTGTACCCAATTGAATCCAACACTAAGGTGAAATAATATGAAATGACAGCATTACCTGCCCATTGGGAAGCAATGGCAATGGTGATAGCGATGTATGTTCTCTTTCTGTTACCTGGAGTCTTACCAACTGTAACCAACTAGTGCACTTGGATTGCTTATCCATCTCGATAGCCTCAGTAATCTCACCCATTTCAGCATTAGCCAATTCTGAATCTTCGTTTCCACCACTATGATCACCAAAATCTCTCTAGCTTCATTGTGTCTATCATGGGCAATCGACCATCTTGGGGACTCAGGAAGAAAGTAAAGAAAGCAAAGTTGAAGCAAATGATAACCCATCTGTAACAAAGTTGGAATTCTCCAACCCCAGCTGGACGCCTTCTTGCTGACACCATAACAAGTCCAAGAAGCCAAAATTGTACCTGCATAAAAAAATGTGTTAAACACAGCGGTCAACTTACCACGATGTGAAGGATAAGCTAACTCTGCAATCAACATAGGTGAAGCCTGCATGGCGACTTGACCAAATGAGCCAAGAATCCATCTTGAAGCAATCAATTGACCTAAACCTTTAGAAGTGGATTGAATAATAGTAGCAATAACGATACTGGACAATCCAAAAACTAAACTCTTTTTACGACCCAAATGTTCAGCAAACCAACTGGCTATCAATGATCTCATCGAAGCACCAAAACATTGAGCAGCATTAACAAATCCATGCATTTTCCATGTGGGTGACCAAATTGATGTCTCCATGTCCCCAAAGACTGTAAACCATTCATCAAGGAACCATCATAACCATTCGAACCTAATGACATGTTAGGAATGAGTAAGAGTAAATTCAACATGACCAAGTGATGTTTCTTGTACCATGGCGTGGTATCATTTTTCATGATTGAACCTATCTAAGACATCTGGAAATCAGTGGCATTTTGTAGTTGATGAGACGTTTCATAATCACGCGTCTAAACTAAGCATAAAAAAGCATTTGTTGAATTTTCGTTGCATCTAATAAGAAAAAAATCAAAGAACTGGAAAAAATGCACGCAATAAACATAAACAATCATACAGATAAACTAACTAGCTTCTGGAACATATATGGTGTTAATTGAGTTTCACTTAACTGATGTTTTGACATTTTAGTACGAGAATATTTTCTTTATATTGATTTCGGTTGAAGATAGGATATGTGCCATTGTACGTACATACAGCAGCTTTTTGAGAAGTTTGATCCAAAAAGAAAACCAAGCCGTGAGTTTGTTAATTCTGTCGAGAATGGTGTACTAATATCGAGTTCTAGACAATTTTTGTCGACTATTATACCACTGTTACACAATGTTTAACACCAAAATTTATAAAATCTATAGTACCATGGACAAGAAGCTAGAAAAGCTTTTTCTTCAGCAACTTCCTCACATAGTAAAACTAAATCAACGGGACCCCTCCCAGTATCAAGATCAATTTCCCTGGTCTTCAATAGAATCCTATAATCCCTTTTCCAAAACATATAAAACAGACAGAGACATACCATCACAGGAACATACATCCAACTCTTGAAAAAAGATTCCACATCAGGACCCGTTTCACCAACCGGAAATAAAGCCACCCAAAATTCAATAACCAATATGAGAAATGAACACAAAGCACCAAAAACTGATCCAATGATACCTGATTGAGACGCAAATGGCAGTTCATTGGGACCTCTTCCTCTAAGTTTCAAAGCATACCTGAACCTCAAATGTGATACGCAGATACATCCCCATATTAAAAACGAAGACAATCCATATGAAGCCAGCATCCAAGTGAAAACTTCACCTTCTTTTTGATATGCAGCTAAATAACATAGTGAGCCAATTGTCAAAACTATGACTACAGCAACGAGTGGTCTGCCTTGTCTGTCAACATAACCAAAGATATCAGGACCAAAACCTTGTTGACTCAAGCTCATAACTGATCTAGAAGCTGCAAATACAGCGGAATTTCCCACTGAGATCACAGAAAGCATGATGACGCAATTCATCACAGATGGTAGTACTCTGATGCCTCCCGTTTTCAATAGCAATGACAAAAGGTGAGGCTGTTGTGTCAACTGAAGAGGATGAAAATAATCGTTTATCATTATATGGAACAAGCAGGACGATTAAAAGCATAGATATGATGTAAAACAAACTGATTCTCCAGAAAACTTGCTTACTAGCTTGTGGTAATGCCTTTCGTGGATTTCTCGTCTCTGCAGCAGTCAAACCTATCAGTTCAGTACCACCAAATGAAAAAGCTGCTGTTGGAAACACCGAAAACAAACCTTTGATGCCATTATTGAAAGCTCCAGGATTATGCCAATATTTCCCACCAATATAACCTTCACCACTTGGTCCACCACCAGAGTTCAAGATAATTCCCAATATTATAAACCCAACAATTGCTATAATCTTAATCGAAGACAAAACAAACTCAGCTTCTCCGTACCCACGAACTCCAAATAAGTTAATAACGATAATAACCACATAAAAAACGGATACCCAAGCTGCAGGATTAACATTATCGTTCCAGTACTTGATTGTAATTGAAGCAGCGACCATTTCTATAGGTAATGAAATAGACCAACCGAGTGCGTAATTCCAAGCCATGGCAAAACCCCATGCGGGTGATATGAATCTTGAACTATACTGCACAAAGGCACCAGAAACGGGATAAGTGACAGCCATTTCGGTTAAGGCTTGAATGTTGCAGTACATCATCAAGCTGCATAACGTCCAGGCAATGAGCACAGATGCAGGACCACCGATTCTTAATGCTGATCCACTACCTACAAATAATCCACTGCCGATTGAACCACCGATAGAGATCATTTGTAAGTGTCGACCATGTAAATTTCTTTGTAGTTGTGATTGTGATGCCAGGATATAAGATCGTTCCATTTCTGTCAGGGTTGAGCCCAGATTGGGTATTTCCACTCTCTTGAAGGAGTTTGCGAATCTTTTGAGTATTGAAGGTTTCTTGATCTTTATCTCATTTGGATTTATGTTTTGTATATCTAGGGTTTGCTGTTTCTGTTTTTCATCATGCGATTCGACACTGGGTATCTTCGTATCATCGTCACTTGGAATAAAATATGGCACGAGTTCGACTTCACCTGCTAGATGATTGAGGTCATTTAGTGTGGATTCCGACTCTTCGCTTATGGTGCTTAATGGCATTTTGAAATGGTTTCATGATCATCATCTTCAGCACTTGACATGAGTAAAAGAGAAACAATTTGAAGGCATGTTGTTTGGGAAGATTTGTAGAAGGTTATATACAACTGGATTCTATAATTTGAGCCATATATGAGCATTGAGGTTGGTGCCAGCTGATACCTGATGGATATAAATTTGCACTAACCAAAGAACACCACAGTAAGAAAAAAAATTCGCAATGGCATCTCGATATGGGCGGCCTGATCTCTAGTGCCATGTGACAATACCTTGAGTTCGGTTTAAGCAAAGATTAACTACCAGTTGCAATTAACTTATCACCAGATGTGCCGCTTGCTTCGATTATACCAATTCATACCAGGCCGGCGAGTGAAGCTTCTAAAATTTTGATCTGTACATAAGAGTTGTTTTTCGCAGAGGTCAATTTTGTACTTTGCAAAATATTTCACACCCTCTTGAAAAACTACACATAGAAAAATAATCAAAGAGGGGATGAATATTGCTTGATACAGCGAACTGGGTCTGTTGACAAATCGGCTCTGGCTTCCCTGGTCACTGCGGATGCAATTGAATTTTTTTTTTCAATAATTTGTTCTCTTTGATAAGGTGATGTGCACGAAGTTTGAACCCAGCTGTAGCAGTGTACGTACTTACTACGTTACAACGTTACATAACATAGACTTAAATAAAGATGTGGTTCAAAGTTCAAGCTTATTGTAGCTACGTAGAAATCTGTAATCTCTTGAAAATGAAACGAGAAAAAAAAACAAGACACATCATACATGTGTATGCGTTTATTTTATCAGAGATATAGTTGATGTGGCTGTTTCTTTTGAATTATATAACAGTGGAAGCACAAGCTATCAAAGAAAAGGTTCCACGCATAGTACATACCATCTTAAAATTGATTTCTATATATCGTGCCCTTATCATGCAAACAGTAGACAGTTTACCGACACATTATACATAGTACTTTACAAGGTTTGATATACATGAGCACGTTAGTAGCTTTACACATGCAATTGAAGACAAATCTGAATCTGTTGATGAAAACTTGACTCAAAAGCTTCTAAGCTTATATACTCGAAAGCAAGTTAACTGAAAATATATCACCCCTTTCGAAATTTGATATGCACAATACAAACTTCAAGATGATCAACACCAAAACTTGTAAACTCTATAATACCAAGGACATTGAGCAATACATTCTCTTTCTTCAGCAACTTCATCACGCAGCATACGCAAATCAATAGGACCTCTACCAGTGTCAATATCTATCTCTCTTAGTTTAATGAGCATACGACAATCTCTCCTCCAAATAATGTAAATAGCACAAAGACAAACCATCATAGGAATATACAACCAAGTTTGAAAAAAAGATTCAGCGTTAGCACCTTTCTTATTAATTGGAAACAACGCAACCCAGAATTCAACAACTAAAATCACACATGCCATAACAGCACCATAAATGGATCCATAGATTCCTAACTGAGCAGCAAATGGTAGTTCATTTGGACCACGACCTCTTAATTTCAACACATATCTAAATCTCAGATGCGAAATGCAGATACATCCCCAAGTCGCAACGGAAGATAAACCTGATGAGGCCAAGAGCCAAGTAAACACCTTACTTTGTTGTGGGATGACAGCAAGGTAACCTAGTAATCCAACAACAAGACAAATTATCACACCAACCAACGGACACGACCTTCTCTGTCGATGTAACCTAGGATTTTCGGTCCAAAACCTTGCTGGCTTAGACTAACCATTGATCTAGAAGACGCAAATACAGCAGAGTTACCCACAGAGACAACTGAAATCATAATAATTGCGTTCATGATTGATGGCAAACCATTGATTCTACCATTTTTGATGGCGATGACAAAAGGTGAAGCTGATGCATCAACTGAAGATGACGATAGAAGTCTATGATCAGTATAGGGAACAAGAAATCTAACAAGAAGCAATGATAAGATGTAGAAAAGAACAATTCTCTAGAAAACTTGTTTGATTGCAGATGGTAAAGTTTTTCTTGGATTCTGAGTCTCAGCAGCAGTCAGACCAATCAGCTCAGTACCCGTAAAAGAAATAGCAGAAAGTGGGAAAACCGAACAAAATCCACGAAATCCATGGTTGAATGCTCCAGGATCATGCCAATATCGACCACCTATTGGTCCACCGCCACAGTTCAAAACTACACCCAAGATGATAAACCTAATGATGGCAAGACCTTTAGTCGAAGACAAGACAAGTTCAGACTCAGCGAACCCTCTCACTCCAAAAATATTGATCATGACAATGGCAGCATAAAAAATGGACACCCATGCAGCAGGATTAATAGATTCATCCCAGAACTTGATTGTAATGGAAGCAGCAACCAATTCCAAAGGCAAATAAAGCGTCCATGCAATGGTATAATTCCAAGCCATGGCAAAACCCCAAGCTGGCGATATAAATCTTGAACTATACTGAACAAACGCACCTGAAACAGGATAAGTGACAGCCAATTCATCCAGGGCCTGAACGGTACAGTACATCATTGAACCAGACAACAACCATGATAGGAGAACTGAAGCCGGACCACCATTTTTTAAAGCTGTTCCACTACCGACAAACAAACCACTTCCAATTGATCCACCAATGGCAATCATCTGTAAATGGCGGCCATAGAGTCGTCTTTTTAAATTCGAATAGGTGGCTAAGAGATGGGACCGTTCGGCTTCTGTTAAACTGGAGTCCAAATCAGGTATTTCAACTCTTTTGAACGCATCTTTAAAACGTTGCCATGGTGTTTTCTTTGTTCGCAGTTTGTCCTCTTTACGGAAATGTGTTTCGTTGTTGCTGTAGCATTCAGTGTAATTTTTGGGGACTTCTTGATCTTGTTTATCGTCATCTGCAGATGATGAGACCTAAAATGATGACAGTTCAACTTCGCTGTTGCATATTTGACAGTCTTGGCTGTTTGAGGCCATGTTTATATTTAATGTCATAAAAGGATAATTGATGTAGTTCTCGTTATTGTTGTTTCTGCTTTTGTGATTGTGGTTGTCTGACATTTCGTAATGAAGGCCAGAAATTGAATATGTATCACTTTATTGAAAAGAAAACAGTTGTTGACAAATGAGAACTAGCTCAATTTCAGCGAGTTTTAATCAGTTACATATCTTGCAATAGTTTGGAAAACTATGGTTTTTCAATAGGTAAGTTAACCGTGATGTTGTTTATGTCTTGTAATAGGGAATTTGGGAAGAAAATCATATGTATAATTTTGAAGAAATGCCATAAGTCTTGACGCATAGTATATGCAAGTCAAGTGAAATTATAGGTTAAATGCTGGGCCTAAAAGTATGACCCATTTTAATGCTGATCGTATGTTAAAACGTTGCCAAATGATGACTGTTAGTTTGCCTAAAGATACCGAAAACCTGGTCAAATCTTTGTACCACGAGACAATTTGAGAAGCAGCCTGGGGTACCTTAAAGAAGGGGGTGGGGGAGAAATGAAGAAACTCGAGTGAATCATACATTTTTCCTGGCCAGTGGCCACATATGTGGGAGAAACTGAAAAGAAATATTCCATTAACAAGAGGTGAATCCAAGATCATGAACGTTATAGGCTAAAGGAACAAGCCAGTACTTCGACGCATCACTATCGAGCCAGTCATAGTCCAAGTTGAACCAACCCGCTAAACCAATGCCCTGTTTATATTAAGCTAGGCCATTGGCCCATGGCCCATTAGTCCCATTCGGTCTTCGAAAATTCACTTATTTTACCGAAACAATATCAAAGCAAATCTGACTTACCCCTGACCAGCTGGCTATTAAGAATACCCAAAGAGGTAATTGATGAGTACTATGCATGGCATGCGATCTATTTTGATGTTGATGTATTGAAGTGTTGATACTGCATGTATTCAGCGAGCTTTTCGATCATCATGCAGTATGTTTGAAATTTGGCTGATTCAATGTCCGAATAGAGTTTGTTTATTAATCTGTGAATTCTGTTTGTAAGACTAATATATAGGCGTTAATGATGGGATCGGTAGTTTGAAAGTAAATTTCTCGATGTTAAATCGACGTGCCACAGCTTAACACATGCATATTGGAATTTGGGACAAAAACCATCTTCAAGTGTTCATTCTTTGGAGTTTCGAGAATCGAGGTACTAAGAATTTGATTGGTCTGTGGCCACCCTGAACGGTGTTCACAATTTCCATACTGTTTTCAGCCCTGAAATCAACTCAGATACTACTCAATTTGTACAATTAAGAATAACTTCTCCAAACACACCATTAATTAGAAAAAGCATGTAGAGGAGGCGAGAAACAGTACTCCGTTAAAATATTGGCCTCGTAGGTAGGGTAACTACTAACCAGGCGATATGAACGGCGTGACAACTTACAAGTCGCGACTTGTTTTGATCGAAGCTCTTCATCCATTTGATTTGCCTTCTCCGAAAACTGATCTAAACTGACCAGACTTCAAATGGGGCAACAAAAAACGATATGTCAAAAACCAAACAAACTATCATCAAAATTACCTGAAAAGTTACACTGATGCTTGATTTCAGATAAGTATCAATTCAATGGAGATTGTGGTATCATGATTCATCAGGGTAACGAGTTCCAACCTTTTGCCACTTAAAAATACTGACAATCAGATGTGCCAAGTCCAGTCCAAAAGGAGGATTTCCCGTTGAATTTTACGGTCACAGTCTTTCGAAATCAATCATTATCAGATACGATGATGCACTTCTTTGGTATTACCTTTCAAATCTCTCAGATCTTTGGTGTTTTCATGTGTTGTTGCCTGTTCCCCTTTTTTGGTGCTTTCGTTTTGCTGGTCTATCCATCCAACAACCACTCTCCGAAAAGGTTTTGATTTCATTTTTCTAGGTAAAAGCGATATCTTCTTAGTTGCTAAACAAGCTACTGCCGTTGATAGCTTTAATGTTGGCATCCTAGAAGAGAAGTGATCATGGTGTCTTAGCTGCCCTTCACTTGCACAAGAGTTATTTGGAAAAATGCCTATTCGTTCAATGACACAGTTCTATGAGACGAATTTGAGAGAACCTAAGATTTGCTACAGTTCAAAGACATGCGGCAAAAATCAACAGTTAGTTTTTGCATCAGCTATTACCAGATTGATCCACCGATAGTACCACAAAGCGATTCCACTGGGCAAAAAAGTCAACGTAATCATATGCAAACTGTGACATCCAAAACAGATGTTTAGCACCATTCATAATCTCCAATGTTCCGTCATCAAATCCGGTGTTTTCTGTCGGTACCATAAACATTCACATTGATAATTGAAAATAATCTGGGATACCTTATGGTTGTTGATTGTTTTCCAGTCCCTTGATTCAGATCTCCAGTTGTGGTTTCAAAATTACTTTCAAAGGGATCTTCCAAAGTGGAATTTCACTGGGCAAAAATGTCAACGTAATCACCTCCAAATTGTGGCATCCAAAACAGATATCTATCATCGTTCATAATAACCAAAGTTTTGTCAGCCAAGCCAGTGTTTTCTGAAGGCACCACAAACATCCAAATTGACGATTGAAAGCAATCAAGGGTATCTTCTTGATGTTTTTCTTGCTTCTCTTGTTCTTCGGTAGATGTAGCATGGCCAACCATCTTTGATATCTATCATTCATGTAGGCTGCTAATCTCTGGACTTTCAAATGTTTGAACAACAGCGAACCAAACTCTTTCATTTTGTTCCAAACATAATCAAATGCGATTGAATCACCAGCATTGTTGTCACTATCAATTTGCGCAGTCAACATTTCCATAATGGAGCAAGACAAAATCTTTGGAAATTGGGAAAGGTTTTCAACAAGTGGATCATTAGTGGTATCGATGGTAGAGTCAGAAGAGTTGGATGCTTCCGTTGCAAACTTAGAATTGGAACTCATTTCATTGGTACTTTCATCAATAGAAGCAGTTGAAAAAGTTGGTCAGTGACCGAAGAGCCAACATGATGCGAGGAATTAGAACCCCTTGCTGTTAGGGGAATGTATTGACCAATCATTCTTGATAGAAGTGAGTAATTAGTGGATTTAGATAAGCTCTCCAACAGTCACAGTTTCTGAAGGGAAAGGTACATTAATAAGAAGGCTGAATAGCATGATTCATCAAAACCAGGTCTTCAATCACCTTCCAGCTGAGGCCAAATTTCCACCCAACAACATGCTGTTTGAATGATCCACATAGTTGTTTGCTCAACGGTCAAGAATCAGGCTATCTCCAAAGTGGAAATCGGACATATAATTGGAAAGGATAAGGAGGGGTACATATAGCTAGAGTTATAAATTGCTAAAATACAAATCTATTAAAATATTTAAAATCCTAAAATATATGGTCGATGTAGTTTATTCAGTTAGTTCGTGTACGCTGATTGAGGGGGGTTTTATTCCCAAAGTAATTAAGTATACAAAGCTTTTTAGTCGAAAAGTAAAGGGTATATGAATAATTCGTGAAAAAAGATGATCATAAAGTTAAATGGACAAGATATAATACACGGGTGGTCAACACCAAAATTTGTAAACTCTATAATGCCAAGGTGATTGAGCAATGTATTCTTTCTCTTCAGCGACTTCTTCACGAAGCAAATGTAAATCAATGGGTCCTCTACCGGTATCAACATCGACATCTCTATTCTTAATAACCAAACGATGATCTTTCTTCCAAATCATATAAAACCCACAAAGTAAAATCATAACCGGAACATACAACCAAGTTTGAAAGAACGACTTAGCATTAGCACCCTGTTTACCAATTGGGAATAAAGCCACCCAAAACTCAGCAACCAGGACAAGGAAAGCCAAAATCGCACCAAAGATGGACCCCCAGATACCTAGTTGAGCAGTGAATGGTAATTCATCAGGACCTCTTCCTCTTAATTTCAAAACGTATCTGAATCTCAAATGTGAAATACAGATACAGCCCCATGTTACTATGGAGGACAAACCAGCTGATGATAAAAGCCAAGTGAAAACTTCCACTTGTTGTGGAATGGCAGCTAAGTAACATAAACTGCCTATAGTGAGGGCAATCAAGACAGCAACCAACGGACGACCTTCTCTGTCAATGTAACCTAGGATTTTCGGTCCAAAACCTTGTTGACTTAAACTTAACATTGATCTGGAAGATGCAAACACAGCGGAGTTACCCACGGAGACAACTGAGATCATGATGATGGCGTTCATCACTGATGGTAAACCCTTGATTCCTCCATTTTGGATCGCTATGACGAATGGAGAAGCCGATGCGTCCACTGATGAAGATGACAAAAGTCTTTCGTCAGTATATGGGACAAGCAATCCAACTAAAAGCAGAGAGATGATGTAAAAAAGAGTGATTCTCCAAAAAACTTGTTTGATGGCAGAAGGCAAAGTCTTTCGTGGATTTTGAGTCTCAGCGGCAGTCAGCCCAATAAGTTCCGTACCACTAAATGAGAAAGCGGCAGTTGGAAAAACTGAACATAGTCCACGGAATCCATGATTGAAAGCACCCGGATCACGCCAGAACTTGCCTCCTATGTACCCATCACCTTTAGGACCACCACCACAATTCAAAACTATACCCAAGATGATGAACCCAGTAACAGCCAGAACTTTAATCAGAGACAAGACAAACTCAGACTCACCATAACCTCTAACACCAAAGATATTGATAATTATGATCAAGACAAAGAAAATCGAGACCCAAGCAGCAGAATTCACCTCGTGGTTCCAATACTTGATCGTGATAGAAGCTGCAACCAGTTCCAAGGGCAGATAAAGACACCAAGCCAACGTATAGTTCCAAGCCATGGCGAAACCCCAAGCACGGGATATGAATCTTGAACTGTATTGAACAAACGCACCAGAGACAGGATAAGTGACGGTTAATTCACCCAATGCTTGCACGGTACAGTACATCATAGCACCTGATAAGACCCAGGCAATCAACACCGAACCTGGTCCTCCGTCTCTTAAAGCTACTCCACTACCGACAAACAACCCACTTCCGATGGATCCACCAATGGCAATCATTTGTAAGTGACGGCCATAAAGTCGTCTTTTCAATTGGGAATGTGAGGCTAATATGTATGATCTTTCAGTGTCCGTTAAGTAAGGGTCCAATTTTGGTTCTTCAACCCTCTTGAATGAATCTTTAAATCGACCCCAACGTGATTTTTTCTTCATGTTGTCTTGTTCTGATCTTTGATGGTGGAATTCTCTTTCTGGGATGCTGTAACATTCAGTGTAATCTATCGCTGTATCGTTCTTGTAATGGTCAGCTTCACCTGATCCAGAAGTTGTGATATAGTATGATGATAACTCAACTGGATCTATTTCGTTCATAGTCGGGTTGGGTTTTCCTTTGCTGTCTAGTATCATAAAGGGGTTGTTTCTGTAATGATCGTCTTCTATGTTATGTGCTGGCATAGGGTATTAACCTCTGTGTTCTTTGATTTTCTCAAGGAAAAGTTTATATCTGTCTGTGTCTGTGTGTATGTAACGTGTAGGTAAGAGAATCAGAAATTTCTATGTTTCGATGATCTGGAAAACAGATGCAATCGATATGAGCTATCGATTTCCCCAAAGCAGAGTAAATCAATTCAGGATATTGGAACGATTAAATAGTATGGTACTGTAAGCAAAGTGAGTCAGATGGGTTGAGTTAAATTATATGTCCGATTGTATAGTTAACACCAAATAAAGTAATACCATGAATATGTACCGGTGATGAACAGAATCTTAATAGAGGTATTTTGCCCTTATTATAATGGGATAGATCAGATGGTGTGACACAGATCTTTGAATGTATATATATGTCTCTATCGAATGTCTTTGTCTTTGAGTTTTAGCGATGCGTTCTTTTACCCAGAGAACCAACTAGATAGCCGCCAAACCAAACAGTGGGAAATGGTATATTGATAGATGGGAAAGAGACAATTCAATTCAAATGGCCAAGAGGGGATGTGAAATTTGTTGGAAATAATTACGATGAATGACCGTTGGAACCGGTAATTTTAGCACCAGTTCTAGTTCTGAGCCAATTTTGAGTTAATGAGAAAGAGATCGAACGTACGTGGATTTCGCCAAAGGTAGGCCGTTAGTCAGTGGATCTGGTACCAACTTCCCAGACTACTGGGCATAGAGAACAACGGAATGATTGATGATTGGGAGTGATGTAGGGTGTATGGTACAGCCTGCTGCCTCTCTGGGCTCTGGACTCTGGACTCTGTACCTGCCCATAGATAAGAAACCCCCAATTTCCCGTATCAGCACTGATTCTGACCATTCGCAGCGCTTGAAATTTGATAACAGTCCAGGCCACAGGCAAAAGAAAAAAAAAATCACTGATATGTGCAGGAGGCAGACCATAACTTTGTTGCGGAGCAGCCAATGACATATCAGCACAATTCCCCTGTTAGGCCATATATAGTGTATGGCATTATATCCATGTACGTTATGTTACATTCTATTGTGATTTGTCACATTGCAACAGCTGAATAATATATGTCAAAAAACAACTGCTCAATTGAGCAGTACACGTGAATTTCTGAATTGATAACGTACCGAATTGTACGTCGTCGAGAATTCAACGGCTGGTTAACTATATTGTGGATGTGCATGACATGACATGACATGTCATGGTGTTAATACATTCAAATTACAAAGATAGGGGACCATGCAACATGATTGATGATAGACCCAAAAGCACAGAGAATTCAGATCAATATAAGGGTTATAGAGAATCGAAGCATCGAAACGAATTTAAGCCTATACTAACTTTCAAGACACAAGTACTTCGACGCGTGTATATGTATCAACCGACTTAGATCCAGGACTCGTTCGGACGGTCGGCGGTCTCAAAAGGCTGATCGGTACCTTCACTCAAAGGGTGATATAAATGGATATATGCCGTGTACACATGCGAATTCCGTTAAGGTTGGATACTACTATCACATATATATAGGCATGTATTATATTTAAATGTTATATGATCAAGAATCAAGACTTGTTTATAACCAGTGACCAGTCATATATGGCGGGTTAAAAAACAGTTTCAAAAAAAAAAACACTTCGAGGCGGTAGGGTGGCAGTACAGTATGCCGTGGCGGTGCTGTTTTCAGCCACTTCGATTTTGCATGTACCAAAGACAAAGACACACACGTACAAAAAAAAGTGTCCACACCTGTGTTAAGGACAATTTTCAATCAAAAATTTCATAATACTCATCTACATAATTCCAATAAAGGGTGAAAGGATATGCGGCATAAAAAACTGTGTTCAGCTTATCTTCATCGAAAGAGCCTGCTTCAGTTTCATACCATGTAGCTTGAATGAAATATTCCGTCTTAAATGGATCTGGGGCTAGTTAATGAATCGGGAATGAATTCAAATGAAAAAGAGCATGGCTCTTCGTATAGCTAATTAGTTAAATTGCTTCCAGATGCTCTGGGAACTTCAATCCCCTGAAGTCAATATCACTGTCTTCGATAATTGATGCATTGAAATAATATAGGTTTTCAAGAGGTGAGATATATTTCTTCCAAAACTCACGAAATTGAATTTGATGATCCCATAAGCTAATAGTCAAGGACTCCAATGTATCTGAAAATCTACCAGTAAAGGAAGCAAAAGAATCAAGTTCCATGATGGTAAATTGGAAAGGTTATAGTTCACTGGATCCCTATCTATATCAAGGAAATGGGAAAACGAAAAACGGTTCAAAAGGTGAAGTTCATTTAGACATAACGCGGTACCATCATGCATGCTTGTTAATATCATTGCCATGGAAATCTCTTCAAAGTTCAAGCTGGAGGCGGTTCACACTTGATGGTAGAGGGTGAAAGAATGATTTCAGCTGGGTAACTGAGCATAACGAGTCCTTCAAAATAATATAAACACCAGCCAGCTCAGCCAATTGGTTGAGATTAGATAGTTCGAACGTTGCCAAACTGCTTGATTGGGCATGAATGACTAAAGTTTTCAAATGTATTGGTAAGTTAATTAACACCATGGAGATTTGACTCAATAAGGGTAACATTGTCAATTGTTAATTTTTCCAATGTTTCAGGAAGGGAGTTCAAAACATCAGAATTTATAGAACATGTTTTCAAGCACAATTTTTTCAATGAAAGTATATTTTTGAAATGGAGACTTAAATTGGTTGAATGAAACGAGTTTAAAGTAACAGCTTCAAGAAAAGAGTTAGCAAGAATGATTGGCTATTGTTCAGTACTTTTAGGTTTGAGAAATTGTAGCCGTAGCTAACTCAATATCTTGTACGTGATCATTAACTTCTTTCAAAATCTTCCGATCATACTTATCCATTGCAGCTCTAAATGCCCAAACATTATTCACATATTTCGTAAACAATTGATGAAAGAGTTTCAATAGAGGGTATACATTAGAATCTGGATGAATTTCAATCTCATACTTCCCAAGGTTAGCAATCTCAATATAATAGTTCACTGAGGTAGCCATAGCTGTTTCTTCGTTAAGAAATGATTGTCAGAAGTTGAGAACTTTTTCGTTCTGCAATCATTTCACTAGCGATCTTCCAGAGCCAGATTTCGCTAAGTAGAGCACGGAACGCATTCAAATCACCCCCAGAGGAAACATATATGACAATCTTCAATTTGGCGAGTCTCTTTAATTTTCCTTGAAACTTTTTGAGGTAACCCAGGACCACAAGTCAATGAGGTAACAAATGCAAAATATCTGGGATCAAAAATATCCCTGAGCTCTTGATTATCACAATTCAAGTTACAACAACACTCTACAAGAAGACGCATGGAACCAGAATCAACGTATATTGGACTTGATGAAACAATTCGTATCTTGATCGATCTCTCTATGATGAAATCAACAAACTAGCCACATAGTGTGGTCTCAGTGAGCCTTGAATCGAACACAAGTTCATTGACAACCATAACCATAATCTCTCTTCAAACATTTGACCTTCACCACCCTTGCGTAGCAGTTGAGTTATCATATACCAAACGGTCTTTTCATCAACATGTCCATGGAAGGATGAACGGATCGATATTTATCATCTATGAACTTTTTGTCTTCAGTGAGAAAGTTCAAAATAATATATTTGACCACAACACATCGTAATTCTAATGGTAATTGTTCCACAACTGTGTGAACAAAATTTGGGATTTTGAGAGTCATTTGTTTTTGTTTTTGTATGTTTTTTTAAGATCTTTCATGGTTTGATATGAGTTGATAAGCAATATTCTCATTTCAACTTCTTGATCTGGTTGAAAACTGCACAGCCTTGCAGACAATTTTAAACTCGAGTTTCCCTTTGCAACTTATATACGTCACTTAAGGGTCTCCCTAAAATGATTATTTACAATAGAAACTGGATGTCAGATAAGTGTGGTACCATTAATTTTGGTATAAACTAAAGATAAATTTAAAGAGTAAACACGTGTTAATAAGCGGATTGGGAAACGACTCGAGACTTTGAAAAAGCGCAATCAACAAAAAGATAAAAAACAGAGTATCAGGCATAGTATAAGGATAAAAGCACAAAGTATACAACAGAAGATAATCACAAAAACAGCATGGTGATTGGGAGTTGGTTACCACTCCATAGTAACTCATTCCTTCAACAAGGAAATATCTAAAGACAAATCCTCACCCTTGCCTTTCTCAACATCACCAACAGCGTTCTTCAAAACATCAACCTTCACCTTATACTCACCACCAGTAGGAGCTCTTATAGCAAATGGTTTGATATCCTGCAACTTCTCTAAACACTTGTCTAACTTAGAGACACCTCTTTTAACCTTAACGTCCTCACAAGTCTCTGCATCCAATTGGATTAAAAAACGGAAGAGCACCTTAGACTTGGAGTTCAATCCATCATCATCAGTGCTAATAACGTCAATTTTCTCCTTAATACCTCCATTATAAATGATTTCTTGTCTGACTGAATCACCACGGTTGATTGAGAATGATAGTTGGGCAGGCTGGCCGTTGAAAAAACTATCTGCGATACCACGGATTGTAGATTTAAAGGTTGATTCGGCAAAGTAACGGTTCATTGAGTCTTTCAGGATATTTGGTAGTTCAAACAATGGCAATTGGATGACTTGTTTGGAGCTGGCGTAAGTTTCCCAGTTTCTTGCAATTGTTAGTAAGTCTGGTGTGGATTGATCATGATTATACTTAGAAAGTTCTTGAACGTTGAATTTCAAGCATGAAGAAAGAGCGGAACTGGAGCCGGAACAGGATGATAAAGACAAAACTTTCATTTTCTTGTATGTGATTTAAAGTTGTGTTTGTTGGGGTGTGGTGGATGGTTTTTAGAACCAGTAACTCAAAGAAAGGACGGGAACTTGGTGGTTTAAATATCCCACCAATGGTTTAGCATTCTTGTTATCTTCATTGCTTGCGGTGTCATACTAATAACTCTGGTATATGGCATAGACGTGAGGTTATTGCTAAATCCTGGTGTTCGACTGTTCGTCATTTGCACATGTTGGAACTTGAGTGTCAAACTCTCACGCAAGTAAATTTCTAAGTACTCGGTTTTATCTTCCAATCGGCTATGAGTGTTATTTGCGTACCTTATATATTTATGAGCGAGCTGAAGCGTTACCACTCATACGGAGTACGATCGCGTTGATAAGTTTTGAATATCGGCCACAGCTTCTTTACGTTCAACAAAATTAACAAAACAACTATACATATCTTCGAACTTTGTGCCAGTTGTTCTGTCGTCATCATCATTCATCTGAACTCTGGAAGTTTCTGGATTCAATCAAAGTCTCTGTGAATCCCATGTGCAAGAGTCAAGACCCGAATCTTAACTCTATGCATGCACAATATATTTTTCTAATTTGAAACTTTGAAAAATCAATTGTCGTTGAAGATCGTATACCACGATGGAATATACTGAACTTTACCATTCGATATAATTTTGCAAACTGTCAGATTCCATAATTTGAAACTCTGATTATCAAGTGTTATATGTGTCCATGGCTTCACTGCATCCATTCTCAAAGCTGTATATAACGACCATGACAGATTTTTTCTCCCATGGTTCAGCTGGACATATGAGTTAGATAATACAGACTCAAGACTCGAGATTCAAGAAGCTCAAGAGCCAATTAAGAAAGATTCGGACCCAGGCTAGAGTGATATATTAAGAAATATGTCAAATAAAGCAATTGCCGCAGAAGTCTTATACCCAGCTAATTGAGAGTTTGCTGGTTGGCTCTCATGCAACTGACAATTATCTTCAACTAAGTTTTGTTCATGAATCGTATACCTCGCTAGCTGCTCTCGCCTAACAATTGGAGTCAACGGAGAAAATGGTGCCCATAAGTTCTGCCCAGGCCGGGCGATGGAACACAATTACATTCATGCACACACATATCTCATGAAGAATTGGCGTATTGGATATATTTACGCCCAGAGCAGATGGTACCTGTCTGTTTTTAGAACAACATGCAACACAATCTGCAACATTTCAACTCCAGCTTGTCTCGTCTGCTCGTCTGCTCGTCTGCTAGGCAGGCTGAGAACTTATATATATAGAAGTGACCAAAAATTTTGTTGTGACTGATCCACAGACAGAAGTTTAATTGTCTCGACTCAGCCGTCCGCCCATCGAAATCAGAAATCTCGCCCAGACTGGGCACCTCATGGGCGCTCCTGCCGTTTTGGGCGATTCAATGGCTCCATCATCCATCATTATTCATTATCAAACCAATTTAACCAATTCAACCAACTTCCAAATTCATATAAAACTGCATCAATTCCCATCACTTCTTCAATCCAACCAAGCTACCACCAACCCCACTTCAACTCCCATCATCAATCACTACCTGATATCCAACACAATCCACACTCGCTTACACACACACTACCAACTTTTTTCAAAAATGCAATTCTCCACCGTTTTGATTTTCAGTTCTGCTGCTTTGGCCGTTTCTTCAGTTGTTGAAACCAAGACCAGCGAAGAAACTGATTTGGTTACCATTACTTCATGTGCTTCCACCGTCACCAACTGTCCAGCCAAGAGTGCCAGTAAGTCCAATGGTACTGCTGCTAGTTCCATCACTACATATGAAGCCGGTGCTCCAAAGTTTGGTTCTTACTACGCTGCTGGTGCCGTTGCGTTTGCTGCTGGTGCCGTCTTGTTGTAAGTTTTGATATAGCTGTTGCTTTTAAGTTATAATCATTACGTACTTCATCAAGCCTGATATTTATCTTGTGGATCTGGATTAATTGGAATCCACCTAGTGCTCCCGTCTTAATTATATTTCGTCGTTTCGGCATAGCTCAATATGAACTTTTTGCGTGCTTTTTACATTGGCTATAGTTAATTTGCTTTTTCTTTACTTTACTGGCTTAATTATTAATTTTGTATACTATATATTAAACACCTAATATAGATCTCAACTATTTGTTTAATTTTGATTCTGTAAATTGGAGTTGTTAATTGGCTGACTACAGTTTCAAATTCAACATGTATTTTGGAGCTATCAATGTGCTAGACAGAAAAAGGTTGGCCTTATTCTGTGTGGTACTATGATTTTCACGTGAGATTTCTCGGGCAACGACACGTGCACGCTTGTCAGAAGGCTGGAGCCCAAATTGGTGTAGGCTGCTCGAATTCCAAGAAAATTATGTTAGTTCGTCAGGTATCATGCATGAGCTTGATGAGGTTTTCAAAACGCTTATGAAGGAACTTGTTTAATTTTGATTTACATATTATTAAGAGAGCCCTTCGTTCGAGAAGTTCATGAAAATTATCGTCTTTCAATGGTCAGTTAAGATACACATGGTTTCATCAGATTCAATAGCTGTTTACTATGTCAATAAGATATTTCTTCAAAATGTGGGGGTGCTTTACATTTGATGCCGACTATCAGTTTTTGAAGGTTATTCATGATCCAAGGTGCCTTGCTTATGTTACTTCTTTGACATGTACTCCATCGTTCATCAAAACATGTTCCGATACCTTTGCACTCTCAAAAATAGTGGAATTGACCAGCTGTTGAGGTTTGTTGTGAGTATATCTTCTTCGAAAGGTGATGTTGAAGCGTTTAAGGATATTTCCGAAGGTGTCAAATCATGGAAGCTTGATGGGTTGAAGGGTAAGCAACAGAGACGGTCGTTTTTTGATTGATCCGAATTCATAAAAATTAGCTTATGAACTTGAGTCAATGATTGTCTCGATCTATGGCTTGCAGATTGCGTCGTGATTGTACGAGCTTGCCAATTTTGAGTTTGAAATAGATCCCATAACGTTTAACACCATGTGGTGTCCTTTATTGATTGATAATTCCCTGAGTTGTTTGAGTAGGGGCTGACCAAATCTTTGGTTTACAGAACTATCATGTACGGTGAAGAGGAACTTAAGGGCTTAAGTCTCTTGAAAGAAACCATTGGTCGCGTCCTCAAACATCTATATCATGGTTGTACTTTTCACCAGAGCAAAGCCAAATAATATCAGACTACCAAGTCATCTGCAAACATTCTTGATTTATGCTTTCCCAAATAATTTAACATATTTTAAAATAGGCCCAATGTGAACCAGTTAGATGTCCTAAGCGAGGTTCCCTTTCTTGTGTCGAGGATCCCGTTATTAATTTTGAAGTATTCCTTAATCTTGCAGTGAATTATCACATTGTTTTGAGGTCTTATAAACCTCCACGCTGGCTATTAGATGTCCAATTAAAACATTTCATTCGGTCGCTCCCAAGAAGCCTAACTCGCCTACATCTCAAACTGAACAAAGATTTCATCAACAATTTGTCCTGGAGGATAATGCTATATCGATCTGAATGCCTCAAGTTTGTCACTACATTTGGACTTTATTGTTTCAAACATTTTTCTGGCCCTCTCTTATGTTTAAGATTCAAGTGGTAAGCTAGTCAAATACAACCTTTATGATCTACCTTTATCCCATCATTTGGAACTCGATTCTTTCCAATTAATCATTCACTGATGAGTTAACTCAAAAATGTTGGAATCTTTAACTATCAAGTTATGGAGAGTTGATGAATGCATGGCTGATGACAGTATGTGTCAATTAAGTGGAATCAATATATTGCACCTATTGAAAACCTACATTTTTTCAAAGCTTCAATTATTGGACAATTGGTGATTATCTCAACTTTAAGGGGTTCAAATTCCCGAAAAAACGTCATACATACAATTGAGTTGGTTAATAAAGAAGATCAAGCACGTAGGTTTTCCTTTGATCGATCTTATTCCCCGTTCATTGAAAAACTTCCACTGTAGTTGTTGACTAGGCTCACACAATCGTCATTATAATATCTTTGCTAAGAAATACAAACATGAGGAAAATTCATGTTTTCATGGGGATCGATCAGAGATGTTCAGTATTTTTTTAATTGCCCATCCATTCAAATTTGAATGGGAGGCTTGCAAACACAATTTGCAACTTATTTGTATGGTACACGACTGACTTATAATTGAACCAATATTTAACGTTGACTCTTCCTTTCACAAGAATACTTTTTGCATCAATACTACATATATAGTGTATTTCTAAAACTTGGAACGAGTATAAACCTATACTCATTTAAAGCTATAATTAAGCCATCGATTGAGGTAGGGTAACCTCAAAAATCAAGGTGAGCCGCGAGCCTGTTCAACGATCTGATAAATTTTCTCAGGCATGGCCTCATGAATCAGTTTACTATTTAGTTTAGCTGAAACAATTTCCACTGTTTCACATTTGAACGTTTGTTTACAATTTCAATGGCTCGTTAAGAAGCTAAATTACAATCATCTACCACATGCCATTCCAACTGAACCAGTTTTGTCAAGCTGTGTTACTACCATTACCACGCGGACTACAGTCTATCGTGCTGAAATATGTCATCATCAACTATATGACCAAATTCACTGGATTTACTGATCAAATGTATCCAGAAACTACGATGCTTCCAGACGAGAGATTATTTAAGAGACCACTTGTTCAACTCACCTCGTTGTTCTATCATCATGACGTTTTAGATGAGATTCTTCTGAAGGCTATGCAAGAACTACTGTTTGATTTCTCTATTACCGACAGCTATCAGTATATCGAGGTCATGAATATCGTTACTGATCAATTTGTCCCGTTAACCTTTACTACATCTAATAGGTTTCCTACAGATACAATAACAAATAAACTTTTCTGCTTTTCTAAGGAATACCATGAAATTTGTGCTAACTATGAAAACTTGGTTGATTTTTGCAGCAACAATTATATGGGTTTTGTGAAGTTTCTGACATGCCGTCCAGCACCACTCCAAAACTTTCTAATTAATGAGGCTGAAGGTAATCTTGCAGAATTGGATCTCCTTAAGAAATTGAAACTTGTCGTTAAAATGTCTAAATCAAATGATATCAAAACTTTTTTTGAAATAATTGATGATCTCAAAAGTTGGAAAACTGAGAGTTTTGGTCCAAAGACCAAGCGATTAACTATAATGCCTGATTTTCGTGGACTGGATACCAACAAACCATTGACTTCACCTTTATTGAGATTTTTGAACTATCTTTTCAATGACAAGGATCTTGAGATCGAGATGGATCAGTCATTAGAAACTCCCTTTCCCATGTTATGTCAGATGTATGACTGGTTTGACAAAGTACAATCAGATAATTGGAAAATTAGTATCTCTGCCGATGCCGATGGCATGGCATCTTTGTCGAAAGTTATTAGTAAGCCCTACTTGGAACATCTGTGTGTCAGGTGTACAGAATCTCTCAATTCAAGTTCAAAGTCAACCCAAGCAACTTCTAGATTGATCACCATCTCAAATCAAACCATTGAAACATTCTCGTTGCTCTCGGATAATAAAACACAATTGAATATACACTTTAAGGACAGTTCTCACTTGAAGGAATTTAGTCTGAAGCAATGCGCCATCAGTCTGGACCTTCTAAGCCATCTGCCAGAAACTCTTCAAAAGTTATCGATCACTCGAGTGAAACTAAATGGACCAAAATTTGGTACTGTGAAGTTTCCATCCCATTTACAAAATTTGTTTATCTCCGCAGAAGGTGATATGTTGTCCACTTTTGAAATCACGAATTCCAAGGAATTGGATGAGCTAACCGTTGTTTCCATTTTCTTAACAGACACTACATATTCTGACACTGAGTTGAAGCCATTGATCCGTTCTTTACCTACATCTGTGAGTCGTCTCACCATTAGAATGAACTCGGATACTTATGATGTTCCAAAAGGTAATACAGGTTTTGGAGAGGGGTTGTGTCTAAATGAACTTCATTTTCTAGATGATTTTGCTTTCTCAACAGATGCTATCACTTATGATCATGTGTATGACCTTTCATCTTTGCCTGCCTCAACACATCTTGACTTCGGTGTTCTTCCTAATTTCAAAGGACATTTCTCAACAACCTTGAGAACGTTGACTCTCAATTTGTGGGAATTCCGTGCTCCACTCCATTCAATCTGGAAAAAATTTATTGAGCCTCTTGAAAACTTGCATAGCTTTAAAGCACATAAAGTTGAAGTGAATGAAACTGATTTTAGAGGTTTGCATTTCCCAAAATACCTTCATACTATTGAGTTAGTTGTTGAAGAAGACTCAGAAGATACATTGTTTATGTTTGATTATGTTCCTCATTCGTTAACTTGTTTCTATTATAATATCTCTGAACCGGATATTTTCAACAGAGAGATGAAAATATGTGCCGAAAAGTACAAAAGCTCAAAGCCAGACTCTAGAGAGAATCGAGATAGTTTAGAGGACATTTTTTATATTTCATCCCCAATGCATTTTGAATGGAAGATTGAAGGTGAAGATCCAGAGCTGTTGGCACTCATGGGCGAAGATTTAGTTGAATAAATTTCCTCCTTGTTTCTAATTTTACAAGAGGATTGAAGAAAATTCAGTCAACTTATGATATTAAATTAATTATAAGCTTCTTTCAATTTGATATATTCCCACGCTTTACTCATGAGGTCATAACTATAAGCTGTCATATAAGGTTAAAGCTCTTTGCGCCTATAAGAAAATAAAATTCTTGTGGATATAGTCTAGACCCGTATATACATTTTTGACATTTCTATTGTAGATTCGATCAATCATTTTAGGGAGCCCAAAATGGTTATATAGTCAATATCAAATACCATTACATGGACCGTCGATCAAGGTATTTGTATAGTGTGGGCATGGCTTATCTTCTATATAGTGCAAATCTCCCCACCCTTACGCCACCTTGAAGCCAACTCATATCAAACCATGAAAGATCCTGAAGTTTGAACATGTCACTTTACGAAGCAAAAAACACACAAAAGCAAATGGCTTCAAAATCCCAAGTTTTGCTCAAACAATTGTGGAACAACTACCATTAGAATTACGACGTGTTGCAGTGGTCAAACATCTTATTTAAAATTCCCAGTTAACCAAGTTTTCTATGCAGCATACCCAGCTACAGATTTGTTTGGACATATGAAAAACATCTGGCTCATGAATTGCTGAATCCTTGCAAAAGCTAGTGACCAGTAACCACACAATTAACAGGATCTCTTTAGGGTTTAAAGTGGCCGTTCTTCAAATAATACAAGGACAGAAATCGTGGTTATTAATATTGGGAAGGCTAGTATATATGGGACGAACTCTGGCTTAACCAATGTAGTATTATATACAATCCCACCAATCGTTCATGTGTGGGGGGATTTTTATGAATCGTAATTGCCCATGGTTCCAAGTGGTTCACATGGTGGTCCTGCCTAATACGGCCTGGAGCCTTCAGGTGGTGTCACTGTGACTTAATTTTTGGCAAATACGCCCGCCTTGGCTTAAGTATACCCCAACATGTAACCTTTTACCAAAATTATAGGTGTGGTAGCTGGTGTTTACGAATTCTATATTTGAGTTTATAAAACCAGAAAAAGTTTATAACAGTAGCAAGACGTCCAGTTCATAGCAGATTAATATAGGGCCGCCTATGTACACACGCGTCCGCAAGACACGTATACCTTCTCAATTCCTGTCTTGTTCAAACAACACTCCATCCATCGAAACACTTCTTCTATCATCATCAATCATACTAGATCATCAAATATCACTAACACATACCCACTCAATTCACTCTTTCGAAACCCCATCTACTTTTAACGTCCAAAATGCAATTCACTTCTGCTTTAATTCTTGCCTCTTCTGCCTTAGCCGTGTCATCAGTTGCTGAAACCCGGACCAACCAAGAAACCGATTTGGTTACTGTTACTTCATGTGCTTCTACTGTCACAAACTGTCCAGCTAAGGGTAAAAAGAATGGTACCAGCTCCATCACCATATATGAAGCGGCGGCTCCAACTTTCGGTTCTTTCTACGATTCTGCTGGTGCTGCTGCTTTGGCCGCTATTGGTTTGTTGTTGTAAGATTGATCATATAGTTGATTCAAATCTACACTTCAAATTAACGATTCCTTATGATTCTGTAACTACTTATTGATCCTTTTGATGACTGTTTCTCCATTAAAATATACCCAACTTTCACTTCACGGTTGATATCTCTTTTGCATGATTTTTTCTTTCTTAATACCAACTTAATTATTCTAATTTATATACTACCTTAATATACAGACGTAGTGAGAATATCATATAATTAACTTTCAATAATATTTGTAGTGGATTTCATCCATATTTAAATTGTAAATTGTTCAAGTTCCAATCCAATCCTAGGATTAGAATTCGAATTTCAAATTTCGACAGTTGAAGCCGCACGTTTAGTGTCCGCAGAGCCTTACAGCTGTTTTCTATACCGGTTCAAAGCGCCGCTTCTCGGTGTGATTTCGGGGATACAAAAGGAGGGGAAATTTGCTTGAGAAATCTCGTGATCGATTATTGAATGTTTCGGTGTAGAGTTCTAACTTCTGAGTGGGGCTGTTGAAATGGAGTGACCTTTTCTATTATCATGAGATGAAGCACTGTCATCAAGATATCGATCCGTCCCTTTGACAGCATGTACGTCTTCCACAAAGTCATACAAATACGAACAAGTTCTCCTCTTTAACGACTCCCACAAACTAATTAGCTCAATTGCAAAACCAACCTCATAACAACCATAAACTCAATTCTCAAAAAGTAACAAGATCACAAGTCATCTCAAGATTGTGCTATAATTAATGAACACCAGTCTCTTTGCATTACAACTGAACACAACCCGTCCAATATTCAACACTACAACTCATATACAACCAGTTTGTTCATCAAAGCCAGCATCAGCTTCAGCAGTTACAAAAACAGCAACCGCATATAGAACAGCAGCAACCACCGCAACAACAGCACCATATTCAACATCGGCACAAGCACAAGCTACTAAGATGACCACGCTATTGGCAAATTTGATCTCTAAGCATCCTACAGCAATCGGATTAGCTGGTGGTATAGTGACTCCTTTAATCATGGCCCGTTGTTTAGTGAATTCCAAATTATACACTCAACAGAATGAAGAACAGGTGAAGTTGAAGATGTTGATTAAGAATGCCGATGGAATGAAGTCAAGATTGACGAAGTTGGATGAGTATGTTAATTTGAAAGTTGTCGGTGATGAAAATGGTGATCTTGGTGATGATCCGGGTGTTGTGGATATGCAATATAATGAAGTTGTTTTCAATTTTTAGTGGCTTTTTCTGATGCTCTTTGATGATGGCCTGCTTTTCCAATTCTCTTACACTAATTCGTTTCCTATATTATGGATTTTTATTGTTTTCAATCTTCTCATTTACTATACTTTTCCGCCCGTCTTTTCAATATTTTAGTACGTCCTGTTTACCCATTTTTCATTTCATTTTCTATGACTTATGACCTCCTTTCGATTATTTATATACCTACGATTTACTTACTGATTTAACTAAATATAATTAGATTTTCAAAGCAAAGCGTGATATTAAAACAATGAATTACTATAGAAGAAGAAAAGTAATATAGAAACGCAACCCTTCTTTAATGGAAAAACTCATGAAGCAAATAAATATGAAGAACTGATCACACACCTAGTGGTCGGCCTTTGGAGCAGTTGGCAAATCAACCAAAGCTTTTCTGATACTGTCAACACCCTTCAACAAATCCTCCTTGGAGATAACCAAAGGTGGAGCCAATCTGATGATGTGTTCATGGGTTGGCTTAGCCAAAACACCATAGTTCTTCATCAACAAGCAGAGATCCCAAGCGGATTTACCGCAGGTCTTTTGATCATCAACGACAACAGCAGTCAACAAGCCTTTACCTCTAACTTCCTTAATTATACCGTTGGATTCAGTCTTCAATTTCTCCAATTCAGCTTGGAAGAAAACACCCAATTCAGCGGCTCTTTCAACCAACTTCTCATCCTTGACAACTTCCAAAGCTTCAATGGCAACTCTAGAAGCCAAGGGGTTACCACCAAAGGTGGAACCATGGGAACCTGGCTCTAAAGTGTTCATAACTTCCTTGCTAGACAAAACAGCAGAAACTGGCATGACACCACCACCCAAGGCCTTACCTAACAAAACCATATCTGGCTTATCTTCTCTTGACAAGTAGTGTTCCCAGCAGAGCAACTTACCGGTTCTAGCAATACCCGTTTGAATTTCATCGGCAATCAACAAAACATTGTGCTGTTTACACAAGTCTCTAACTCTTTGGAAGTAACCTTCTGGTGGCACCACAATACCAGCTTCACCTTGAATTGGTTCCAATAGAACAGCAGCCAACTTGTCACCGGCGTTCTTGAAAGCTAATTCAATGTCTTCAATGTTACCGTATCTCAACACCTTATCAGTACCTGGAATAACAGGACCAACTTTTTCCAAGTATGGACCAAAGTTAGTCTTTGCGTCTGGGTCAGTGGACATAGAAACAATGGCAATGGATCTACCGTGGAAGTTATCAGCAGCAGACAAAACAATGGCCTCGTTGGCAGGAATACCTTTAACCATGTAACCCCATCTTCTAGCCAACTTCAAAGCAGTTTCAACGGCTTCGGCACCAGTGTTCATTGGCAAGACTTGCTCGTAGCCAAAATATTCAGTAACGTATTTAGCGTAACTTCCAAAAACATCAGATGAGAAGGCTCTTGAAGAAAGTGTCACTTTTTGAGCTTGATCAATCAAAGCCTTAATGATACGTGGGTGACAGTGACCTTGGTTGACTGCAGAGTAAGCAGACAAGAAATCCAAGTATTCTTTTCCTTCTGGGTCCCAGACATTGGCACCGGAAGCCTTTTGGAAAACAACTGGCAATGGGTGGTAATTGTGAGCAGCATACTGGTCTTCATAAGACTTAGCTTGTTGTGAAGAAAGGTTCAATTCTGGAGTAGCGGACATCTTGATGGATTGATTCAATTGTTGTGTTAGTGCGTATATGATGGATCTGATCCTGCTGAAAGAGGAAAACACGAGATCACAGGGACCAATGGAAAATTGTCTGGGAACAGGAAATTGACGCTAATTTATAATCTGGGGATCAGAAGTTTGGGGTTCGCAATTGCTTGCTGATAGATGTACGTTCTGTTGAAGAGGGCATCGAGACGGTTCGCAGATACATGACTGCTGCACGACTTTAGCACCGGAACCGGGACAGGGGACCAATTGTGCGGCTCAACCTCCGAGCTTCTTGTCCGCTATCGTTTAGTGGGAGCGGTTTGCAGTAACCCACGCCGAGCAAAATGAGCTAAACCTGCCTGATCGTAACTTGTAGTGGATTCAGAGTCGCTCTTAAGAGAATGTGTCTGCGAGTGCCATTCTATTTGAAAAGTCATGAAATTTAGTGTGTCGCCTTGAGTAATGTGGGGTATATCTGAATCACAAGACATCATATGTATATTTAGTTCTTCCAAAACTTCATAAAACAAGATCCATACAAATTTCCAAAACTGGTCCGTACGTTTAAAGAGAAACGTAGGGCCCAGCGGTCCATTCTGAATAGGGCATATGCGGTAGAGATGAGTAAAAGGTACAAAAAAAGCTGACTTACATGCATAGATATATCCTGAATAGGCACCGCATCGGGTCCTTACAACTTACATGTCATGGACTAATTAATATAATGGTCGTAGTGTTACATGCTTAACTTCTGGAGTTCATCTGATACAAGTTTCAACCTTGCAATGATAAGAATCATATTGTGACATTAAACATATAATAACTGATTGATCAACAATCAGCAATTAACAAATAACAATTCAAGACAAACTAGCTCGAACTATAATCATTTCCTCGTCCCATCCTCTTTCAAAACATTTAACAAGAACTCCAACCCAGCTTTAGCAAATAACTGCATGTTTTCAGAACGATCATCATCACATCCAGTATTAACGACGCAAGATCTATCACCGCCAGGGCCACCAGAAACACCCAAATAAACTGTGCCAACTTCACCGACTTCTCCATTCAAACTACCTGCTCCATTCTCCGAGGTTATTGAGGTACCAGGACCAGCAAAGCCAGACTCAGATAAAACATAAGTTGATCCAAATTCAATTCTCAAATTACGTGCCATACGTAACACCACAACTTCTGAAGGTCCCGTGTATGATTTGATCGTTTCGTTGTCCCAACCTGACAAACGTAGTCTTGATTTCAATGAGTAGATGAGTCTTCCTCCGTCAAAGAATTGAGATGCTCCTGGAATGGAAATTAAGTAGGCACTTAGTAAACCACCACATGCTCCTTCGGATACTGAAAGTGTCTGGTTTCTTGCAAGGAGAATGTCGGCTATTTGAGACACCAGCGTCTCTATTTCTTTTGATGGGAATGGTGTTGCCATTTTGGTTTTTGTTTTGTGTGGTTCTTGGGATTTCTATGAGTTTGTTTAAAGTCGTTACGTCTCTTCAATGGTGTTCTTCTAATAAGTTTGTGTGGTATGTATATGAAAAGCCCTAAATCATAGTGGTGAGGTGATTTCAAACATCATCTTCAAAAGATCTCAAATTTGCGAATCCTCATCAAAAAAGCTCCACGCGCTGAAGAAAAATCCAAGAACGAGATTTGCCACTCGTTCACAATCATCAACAAGTAACAACACAACGGAACCGAATGCCAACAGAAGTTAATTGAACAACACGGACAACCCCATTCAAATTTGAAACTAAAATTCCACAACAACAATTACCAGAAAGAAAAAAAACAACAGAACAAAAATGGTTGCTCTCCCACTAAAATTCAAAGCTGGCCGTGTGAACTACAACGAGCAAACAAACGTCTACACCCCATCACCAATCAAGGGTGAAATTACAATCAAACCAAGTGATGAAGCCGAAGGTGAAGGTTTTTACAATTTCACATGGGCTCCACGAGAATCAGTCAATACTGCATCATCAACACCTGGTGTAACAGAAACCGATTCAGAACCTGAAGAATTGCTGGTTATCGCTGGTGATGTGACGTGGAAAAGAGTTAAGTCTTGTAAGACTGGTAGAGTTTACATGTTGACTTTCATTAGTTCTGGTGCTAAGAATTTGTTCTGGTTACAAGAGCCAAATGGTGAAGATGAAGAAGATGATAATGGGGCTGGGTTAAGTAAGGAAAGTGCCCGTGATAAAGAGATTTTCGATGAGATTACTAAGTTGTTTGCTGAGCCTGAAGGTGATGATGGTGATGGAGATTATTAGAGTTGGGTTTCATAAGAAGTGTGTTGTGTCTTTCTGAATGTTTGATAACAATATCCTGAGGATCTATGATAGTGTTTCTAGAAACAAGTCCCTGAAAAATATATATGTTCTGTGTGAGTATAAATTGTGTCTTACATTTTTTCGTTTATTTAATGTTTGATTTCCGGCTTTCTTTGCAGATAGATTATCATCCTGTTAATGAACCCTATTTCATCGATCATTCTCCGACTCGATCCGTTCACGCTCCAAGGATCAATTTGCTATATAGGGTAGGCTTTGCATGTCATTGACCTTGGGAAAAATAAGCCATAATCGTATTCCACTACTCAGATATATGCATTTGTGAGTTTCTAACTATTAAAAAGTCAAATTAATTTTAATGAATCGCATATATAAGTAAAAGATGGCATAATTCAAAAAGGCAAGCAAAGGTAGTTAGATCAAAAAGATCACTATATAATTCAAAAGGAACAGTAACAGAAAATAGAAAAAGAAAAAAAATATAACGGACGAAATCACAAAACAATGTGAAAATGAAAATTCAAAACAAGCTAATAAAAATAATGAACGAGTGGTGTATGGCATGCATGCAATATAGAGTATATCACAAGAAAACATAAATAAAAATTATATAATATGGTTGAAGAAAAACTTTAAAATGAGTAGGCGTAGAGTCATTAAATGCTAAATGACAATTAAACTGTGAACTGTGAACAAGTGGTAGTAAAGATAAAACAAAAACGGTAAAAAAAACTGTAAAAAACAAATCAAATAACGGCGTACAAGATATGATGTGAAACGATATGGACCATTAACAATACGAAAGAAGGAAAAATGCAAAGCAGACGGAACAGTTTAATGCTGTGAAGTGATTGATAATTAGAGAATGTGAGTACAAAATAAAGCAGTAGTGGCGTCAAAGGCAAAACAGAAGTGGGATTTAAAAGGTGGACTGGTAGGATTTGATCTAATTAGCACTAGTAAGCAGTTAAAATAAACTGATTCAATTCATCAACAGAACATGAAAGTTGACGTGTACACTCAGAAGCATTATTTAGATCACCAGCACCCACCCGCTAGAACAAAACAAAAATACCTGAAAGAGACAATATTAGAGCAAGGGCCAAAGTTTTGAAATGGACGAATATTCACCAACAAGTCAGCTGACCCCGAATTCATCGAATTTGTAGCTTCTCCTTCAAAGCAACATACAATTGATTATCGTCCTGTTCGATAAATCTCTGGATCTCCAGTTTACCAACAAAGCCGTTGGTGGTACCATTACCATCACCTGATCTGTCATGTTGGTTGCTGTTGTTGAGATTAGATTGCTCCTCTCCAGTTTGATCATTGGTTTGATTCTCAGATGTTGAATTGTCCCCTTCTCTGATTGCAGAATCAGTGGTGCCATCACCATTGACACTACTGTCACCAGTATTCCGGTGACTGCTTGAATCTGCTGCTAGTTCAACAGTAGCATTTCCGCCACTTTCAACACTCTTGTCGGACTTTCTCTCAGTGGCATCCTTGTCTGAACGACTATTTCCATCACCAATTGCCTCATCATCGAACCCATACTTTAAAATCTCCTCTAATGAGACTCCACTTTGTTCAGAATACAGTCTAACACTTCTCTTAACAGCCAACAACATACGTTCCAAAAACGTATTTTTCTCGGCCAACACGTCCTTTTCTTTACTCAATTTTTCAACATCATGTTGTAATTTCTCCTGTAACACTTTCTTCTTTTGACGACACTTTGAAGCTGCTATTCTATTACGTTCTAAAATCTTCTGTCTTTTCCAGGCTGATGTGCCTGGAATTGGACCACCGTTGGGGTTGAAAATGACTTCATTGTTATAGAGAAGGGGATGTTTTGGGACGCCAGTGGACTCATCAATCTTGATGTCTTGATTAGACATTAAACCACCTGGTTTTGAGCCCATTGACATTTGTTGAGAGTGATGTGGTGGCTGTTGGTACGTCATTTGAACTGGAGGGCCAAGCTGTTGCTGTTGTGACTGCTGGTCAAACTGCTGTTGTTGTTCCAGGTGCTGTTGCTGCTGCCCATCAAGGTCTTCATCATCTTCATAATGGCCTTTATGAACCATCATACTAATTTGACCGATCTGACCGTTAGAAATGGAGAAACGACGTCTTGGAGGAGGAGGGAAAGGTGAGGTCATTTGAACATCGTTCGGCACAGAGTTTGGACCATCTTGATTATACTGTTCAGTTAACACAATCTCATTACCAGTGAGAACATCGGTATTCTGCTGTTGTTGTTGGCCATCAGGGGCAATAAAAAAGGGATCCTGAGGAGGGGTTGGTTGAGCGAATGAATTAACGGTGGCATTGGCAGCAGCCATTTGTGCCTGGGCCTGTTGCTGTTGTTGTTGTTGTTGTTGTTGTTGTTGACGTTGATGTTGATGTTGATGTTGTTGCTGTAGCATATGTTGTTGGAACTGTTGTTGCTGTTGAGCCTGTTGCTGTTGATAGTATTGGTTTTGGTTGGAAGCCACATAAGCACCATAACCAGCCCCAAGAGCGGAATTAAACTGTTGTTGTGGCTGAGACTGTGACTGTTGTGATTGTGACAGTTGTTGCTGCTGATTGGAGCTTATACTACCAGTTGACGGCGTCGCAAAGTTCATTGGATTTGTTTGGGAAAACCCATAACTCCCTTGTTGTTGTTGGTAAGCTGATTGGGAGGGGGTTCCAGCACTGCCTAGCTGTTGGGGGTCGGCGAATCCACCAGGCGTGAACATGTAATGAGCAGGGTATTCAACGAGGGGAGGATTTGTCATCAAGAAATTTTGGAAATCTTGAGGTTCAATATGGAAGTTCTCCAATGTCAGGTTTGAACTATGTTGTTTCCTCAAAGTAGAGGACGGGTTGGAAGTTGAAGGAAACATTTGTTGAGCTACTATTTGTTGATTAGGGTTGTTATTTTGTCCTGAGTGGGATTGCTGGAGGGGTGGTTGGTGGTGAAGCTGATTATTGTATGAGCCTTGCAATAGAAGATTGTCGTTTTCCTCTTTTTTTATTGTCACAGTAGCACCAGAAACAGCTTGAGAATGTTGATGAGGAGCCAGAACAAAGTTAGGGTTGTCAGAATTTTGATTTTGATTTGAAATTTGGTTTGGATTTGGATTTGTATTTGTATTTAATGTATTTGTATCGTTGAAGTAAGTATGTATCTGCTGCTGATTCTGAGGATGGGGTTGTTGAACCTGGAGCTGAGAATGGTTGTTGAGCTGAGCAAAGTTGATGTCAACCAGATTAGCATTAGCATCTGCCAGTGAAGAGTGTAATAGTGGGTCCATAACGTTGAATAAAGACAATTGAAACTGTTGGTTTTAGGCACAATTTTGGTATAAATTGCAAAAAGAAGAAGGGCG
The DNA here is from genome assembly GCA_030579935.1 of Ambrosiozyma cicatricosa. Taxonomy (NCBI): domain Eukaryota; kingdom Fungi; phylum Ascomycota; class Pichiomycetes; order Pichiales; family Pichiaceae; genus Ambrosiozyma; species Ambrosiozyma cicatricosa. Next base: position 22,466 of record JAKTRY010000063.1, on the reverse strand, counting down.
AACAAATTTGCCATGATAATATGCCGAATTCTCATGCTGGAACAGTGACGTTACTGACGCTTCAAGGAAAAGTGCGAGCGCGGTGCAGCGCTGAATAAGCTGGTGTGGGTTGGTGTGTTTCGTCAGTGCACACACAGCAACCACATTAAAGAGAACTAAAGAGTTAAAGAGACACATGTGCACGGCCTGCGTCAAGTACTAACTAGAACAAGCTGTATATATCTTCTAGCCCATATGTAAAGTGCGGTTAACTGACGATTAGCGGTCGAACCACTGTAAATTTGATATGGAAAGGTCCAGACATCTGCTACTCCCGAAATAGATAATTTAAAAGCTCCTAAAGTCAAGGCTGATGAGACATATCTCAACAAGTCAACACAATTAGGGGTGATGAACATGAGGATTGTTCTTCCCAAGGCTCGCTCATTCTTCGGAGACAATAAGAACTTTCGTGGGAATCAAAATTTAAAATCTAGATCCATATAGACTTTAATTTTTCGACATGGATATTGCACACACACATTCGAGATGACTTGCAAGACTAAGATCGTTAGGAAATATTTTCATGCTTTAGACTTTAAATCTAGTTCTATGTGTCCAAATGAAAGCTTTTTGACTGTTTTCCCTCGCTGAATTCTCCACCCTCTACGCATGTACAGCTTCGGAAATGTGCATTTTGATCACACATAAACTGTGCACATACACATTCAATTTTGGAATCGAGACGCCATCTACCTAAAACTGAGATTATAGTAGCTCTATTAAATTGAAACCAGTAACTCGGATACAATTTGATTTTTTGTGTGACCAGTCAGGCTAGCTCAAGGGACTCAAAAACTCGGTAGTTAGTACCGTATAGTGTACACACTGAACATTGGATAAGTATATATAGTATTGCTTGCCTTGAAGTACATCGGTTTAATAATATGTAAGTCATGAGAATAGTGCTGGAACCTATAATTCTACAATGCAAACAAACAGTGAGCTCGCATGTATTGTGTGCTTCTCAGTTGCGGTGGAAATTTGTATTTTTGAAAAAGGGGGCTGTTTGATCTGAAAACTCGGAGCTACGTCCACATGTATGAAAATTATATGCACATGCACAACTCTAGGTTAATAGAAAATTTTCATTGAGTTATAAACATTGATTCCACATGGTCACGACCTTCAACTGCACTAGTAGTGCATATATACTATCTGTCAGTAATGGGTCATCAATTTGGATTTTTATTATTTAAACTTAACAGCCTTGATATTAATTTGCTTTCATGCATATGCACATACTGCCCAAATCTTTTCCCGCTCAGCAGCTAAACAATTGTCAATGTGAGAGATCGGAGCATTGGGATAGTTTTTCCGGTTATCAACTTATCATAGGATGGGCGCATATACAATCTCCATCGATCTCAAGTACAGCTGTTCATGGGAATTGATCACCGAGTTCATATGGCCAATGGAAAATTCCTAAAACTTTTAAATGTGACTCATAGTATCTGTTGCATAAACCACATTCTATCAGATGATGTTTATTATTCAACTTTGATGTAAACTCAAACTGGTCAGAGGACATTTGTGCAGATCCGACATCTCACAATCATATCAAGATGCCTCTCTAGCTTTTCTCTTCAATCAACCTTCGATGATCTTCTCTGGAAATCTCCACATTTTCGTTTTTCCTCTTTGGGAATATCATGATTTGATTTGAAATAGAACATAGAAATGGCAGTTTTTCCAGAATCATGATATCCCAAACAAAGTCCACTTAAGCAGCCACAAAATATCAACAAACAGCCAATTTGAAATATGATCAAAGGAGACCCATGAGTAATTCAGACAATAAGACAACCCGATTTCGAATATCCGCTTCTATCCATAACACCATATATGCACCAGATAACAACGGTCAGAAAAATCTAGCCTGGTCCATGGACAGCTAAAAACAAAGGTAGTGAACATTCCAGATAATAAACAACATGTAAAACAAAACAACCACATATGTAGTTCCATATGAATTCTTCACTCGATCCTAATCAAATCTTATCTGCGACCTGTAGCGGTGTCTCTGTAAGCATATAATCAACGCAGCTTTTTCAACAAAGTTATTCATATATGAAATACGAAATATGAACACAATATGAATGAAAAGATCTTCAGCACGGAGAAATCGATCTGGCAAACCCAAAATGTGTTTATTTGGTGTGTCAATAATGAGGCGGACATCTAAATTGACTACTGGCCTAGTGTGTTGGTTTCGGACTTCGACATGACCCATGACACAGAACGGTTAGCAAAGCAAGTAATGAGCGGAGAAGCGGACTTGTTTATCTCCATATTGGGTGACTTGTCATGACACCCATAGTGGGACGATGATCTTAGTAATATAATCAAGTATGAGAATAAACTGGACCTGCTGCCCTTATTTGTAGGTAACTGATAATAGGATTGAATTAATGTCATCACCAAAGTCATAGGAAATGATGTCTTCAACAACAGCTAATCATGCATGATTGTGATAATTAGCCAAACAAGAAAAGCACGCATTTGCATTCAATCATTTGTAATTACCGTCTTGTATTGAATTGTCGGATCAGTCCTATGGAGCACACTTAAAAGCTCAAAAGTGGATTGAGGGTGTTGAGTGGTAATTAAAAGTTAGTGAGATTCAATTGGAAAATGGGCCTTTTCATATCACAAACCAGCTTTGAGTCAAGTTTTGCGAACGATATTAGTGATGGATCATCTCAGCGATGGGAATATGGATATTGAACTGTTATTGATCTTAGAAAGGAGAAATGCTTTTTAATTCTGGCCAGAAGTTGTTTGTGAATTGCTGATACATGTGAAGTTGTTTCCCCATTTGAGTTTCGCACGACTCACTTTTGATTTTGCACCGCCACTGTTAATTATTAAATTTTCTAATTGACCTGCGTCGCGAGACTCAAAAATCTCAGTGTCTTTGAATCTTACTGTCTAAAATTAGATACCTCCATAGTTAACACAAGTGGTCTGCGCCCTCACGCATGCCCGTACATCAGCCAGAAATTGAGGACAAAATGTTTCAAATCAGGTTTTTGGTTGACGCACGACCCCCATTTTCACATTGGAAATAACGAACAAAAAAAAGAGTGGCGGTCTGTTCGTGAAAAACTGTACAGTAGATGCAGACTGCCACAACAGCGTACTTCTTCTATCATTGTTGATCAATCATGATATCCTACATCCAATGATCTAACAGTCACCATGAACATTTCTTACAACTATTTGCACAAGTTCACAACATAACAGAGAGGCTTAAGAAAGTAGGAGGATGGAATTCAGGTAAATAAGCTCTCACTTTGCACACACTTTCAACTGATTTTTGGTGTCTATCTTCTTTCAATCACATCTTGGTTGCCAATGTTTTTTAGTTTGTTTTTCATCCCAGAAGAAGTTCATCTAAATCTGCTTATTCTGAGAAAAACCAAAACATTCAACAGCCTGTAATTTTCAAGATTGGGAATGGTGGTTCAGTCCTACAAATCATCTATAGACTATTACCCATAACACTCTCTTCACGCACCAACCACCATGTATTCTTAGATTTTCTAAATGGTGATTATATGAGCAATGACTCTGATTCAGAAACGACGAAGTGGGGTAGACGGTTTTTCGTATCTTTCACAGGATTCAACGATCAGATCTCAAATTCAGCTGCAGATGCTGTGGCTCAATAAACAATTGGCCTTCAATCGTTCTGATGATGGTATTATGGATGGAGATTTAAGATAGTTCCTTTATTTTAATGCTCTTGAGAAGTTTCCACGAGCAACCTACCAATGCAAGCAACACTATTCGACTTCATGCACCAATTCCCAACCCAATTCGCCGGCACCAACAAATCATAGAAAGAATCATGACTAGTTGCAAACAAAAGTGAGTGACCGTGGTGCCCAGCTTTGATACTTGCAAGTTACTTAGAGCAATTACACGCAGACCCCTAAAACGCCCATTGATCTGATTCTTAGTCTACCTCAACCACAACTATATTCTTCCTCTCAGATTGTTGATGGTACTACTGGACTGAACCAATGTAGTTCATTTGTCTACACGATTCCTCAAACACGAGAACGGATGGATAAAGCAGTCAGTTTGAACACGAACTTGATCAACGTTTCATTTCTAAGTGTGGTCACAGTGATTCAATTGGAACTGGGGAATTCTCAGTTGTCTATTACAGTACGAAGGTGCCAATTTTATGCAGTGTGAAAAAATGAAACAATATTTTGGAGGTCCAAAGACAATAAAGGAAGACCATGAAGATCTTACATGGCAATATTAACAACAACAATAATTTTGTTTATGAGGATGAAGGTGACGAGTTTGACGACTGTCTTGAACTTACTTAATTACTGGGAACACATTCTATTTTTGTACGTTATGACTGATTACTGTGAAAATGTCTCGTTGGATAAATTCTATAGTAGTGAACTTTACAGATTGGATTAGTGAAGAATTTGAAAGATTTTGGTTGATTGGATAGTGGTTAAGTTTAAGATATGTTAACAGGTGTGGAATAAGGTAAGTATACATGTTCAGGTCCATTATGCTTTCATCAGTTACTTTATTTACTTCATCCGTACTATCAATCAGTTTTGTGTGGTGAGTCAAAACCTATTACTGCTTGTTTGTTTCGAATCATTAAGACTTGGTTTTTATTTTAAAAGATAACGTATGCAGAAATTCAAAGTCATTGGTATTGAAACGTGGTATGGCACACGAATTTTATACATGTAGCTCAAGTGTCCTTCCTTATTTCAATTGCTTTACCCCATTGGTCCACCTCAACCAAAAACAAGCAAATGTGGGTAACGAACTTACCAAACTTTGAGAAAACGGTCAGTTTTGACGGATGATTTGCTTATAATGTATCATCTGTCCACCATTGATATTCAAAAGCTGAAAAGAGGATCGATTTATAGGAATTTTTGGGTGTAGTAAGGAAGCCTTAGTAAGATATATGTTTACAGACTGAACTTAATATAAGAAAAAGAAATGAAAATGACTAAAAATGCACTAATCGATTGATTCAATCGAGTGCTAATTAATGAGCAATCGATAACAGTACAATTGACAATTGCCAACCAACGTTTCAACTTAAAGCTTGCATTCCAAGGAAACTTGTTGTAATCAATTAGAACGTTGAAAAACTCATCAATTACCTCAATTTAGACTTAATGTTATTCAACAAGGTACCATATGTCGATGATCGAACTTAAAGGTCAATTAGAAACCATTATATATGTTGCATCTTTATATAAGCAAAGTCAATGTTATAATTCTAATGTCAAACAATCAGAAGTAGAAACTAGTAATAGTTAACTTGAGTAAATGTCAAATGGATGAATCACTTTCCAAATCCATGGCAATCTCAGCAGTAATAAGAGTAACAGTAGCAGGGTTAATCAAAGACATGTTGATAACACACACGCTTGAAGGTAACACCTTTGAAATACACCGAACCCTAGATTCCAAATCAAAACTTAATCTTGATAATCAAATGATTGGATAGATGCTTTCTCATAAGCAAATCATCCTTTTCAGAAATTAACAGAAACAACGGGAGAATTGAATTCCAAACGGACAATCATGGAAATTTCCGAAGTACCAGCAGCAACGAAGCTCTGTTGAAAGTCACCTGGATGGAATATAAGAAAGAGTAAATATAACAATCAAATTCTAGCAGACAGTATTCAAGCAAGCAAGCCTATAAACAATCGAGTAACAGTAAACGTAAACGTAACTTTAACAAGGCATACACCATCTGGTTTAGTACAACTAATATAAAGACAAACAATCGGATAGGTAACATAGTTGAATCAATGAAGTTGAAAAACAAACTTGTATAATTTGCAACAAACTCATAACTTGACAATCTCTGATGTAAAATGAACAGGAACAATTAATTTTCATAGTCAATCTCTAACACTTTTGCCAGCGCCAGCATCATTTCAATTTTCCAGTACCAGCACCACCATCAGCGGCGTCAGCAAATCTTTGAGAAACCTGTGAATCTGTTCCGTCCCAGAATTCTTTCCAGTTATTCTTATCTTTGTCGGCTAACTTTGAAGGGATGTTGCACTCACTGTGGTTCAAGTACTTATGATGCTGATGTTAATGGATGTACCTTGTATGTTGATGTTGGATATATCCTTAGAAACTCTGGAATATGTGTTTTCGAAGTAATGCTTTATCATTGGAGCTGGAGTATTAGAGTGAAACACACTTCTTATAGTTAACCACCTGACGATCATGGATACTGTCTGAGGAGGTGTTTTGAGAAATTGAGAAGGCAATTTGTGAAATTGATTTTTAAATTGGTGGAACTTTGATTTCCAAAACAGAGTGGAGAAGAACGCGAGCCCATGTTAGTCCTTTGAATATATTTCAAGTGCACTTTGAATAAGCCCAAAACACTGTGTATTAACATATAACGTTCATACTTCGAGAGCTTTGTTCCCTGATCGGGGAATACGGGACAGAAGATTCCTAAACTTGGTAGCCCAGCTCACTTTATTCAAGAGAATCACACAATGGCCAAACTTGTAATTGATAGATATTTTTAATTGAATTCTCCCAGTTTTCAATGATGACATTTTGTGCCCCAATTGTACTGAATCCCGAGAATTTGAATAGAATGTGTACCAAACTGGAATTTTTTCAAGCCCAGAGATAAAGCTGTAAAACTTACCAGCATATTTTTCCTAACAGTGACTATAACAGCTGCGGCCATGATGATCATGTTCAATGCAACAATGAGACTATGCGATTCAATGAGTCCAGAAAATAGTAGGGTAAATAGGGGATATTCATCATGGGAGATAGAGGAGTTTGAACCCCGGAAATTGCTGATGCAAACTTGGCCCTGCTTTTGGAAGTTAATCAGCATGCTATCCTCGTTGTGGTAGTGTGTATCTTCTGAAGTTGATTCAAAAACTGAAGACTCTCTGTGAAAGGCTTTTTGGAAGTCCAATTGGAAAATAAATGACTCCGGAAATTTGAGTGGGTGGTGATTCATCTTGTTCAAAGAACAATGTCACAAGTTACAGACCGATTGCATTAATGTCAATAATAACACATATTTCTCTGGGATACGAGGTATCGACCTTCAACCTCTGTTCCACAATATCATCTCAGACAATTAGCAGGTTTCAATCATGACAGAAGCTCACATTACAATATTCAATGCCCACAACAGTTAATTCTTTACCTTCTTTCAACATAAATGTAAAAAAAACTGGTTTCATGGCCTTGCGTAATTCAGTAGAGTGAATCAAGTTGTTGTATACTTCTACCGGAAGAGGCCCAAATATGGAAAAGACTCTATCCAAAAGATTGCTGTGCAAAAACCTAGATATTTCCGCCGTTCATTATCCAATTCCATAATCGAAACAACCAATTGAGAGTTAAAAAGGGATTCTTAGCCCTCTTCTGAAGATTATAATAAGTTTCATTAATGTTTGGCAGGGATGCCGGGGAACTTGTTACGGCTTTTCCAAAGACTCCATTGCTGTTGTTGCTTGCTTTGATCCCTGAAGACATTCAAATAATGTGAACGTACTTTTGCCTTTTGAATGTCTTTTGAACACAAATTATCCTGTTTGAGATTGCTCTCTTTAAGATCTATTATCTGGAATGCGGAGTGCTGTGACAAAATTCACGTTGTTGTTGTTTATGATCGATGTTAGTTCTGATCTTGTACGGCTGTTTGTCTGTGTCCACTGTGGATATCCAGGACAGATGAATGTGATGGCGTGGTGAAAAGGTGGACTTGGAGAAATGTTTGAAGTTTGGACAGGGTTGATGTAGTTTTGATTCTTGGTGATATAGATTCGATCTAGTCATTCTACTACTCTAATACGCACGTCGTTGCTGAAAAAAACATCGCTTTCTTCGGTGCGTGCACGGGCCCAAAACTTGGAAGTCATTTCTCACATTCGTTGTCTTCCACAGAATTAAAATCACCACCAATAACCCACTACCAGTCACCGCCTACAAAGTCAATTTCAACTGTTCCAGAAGCAACATCTTTCACTTCACTGTTGATGGCGCATATACCAAAACTAGTCTCACTCTTCCAACCTTTGTCTTGATTTCAGCTTCGTGTATTTTCTTCTTTACACTTCGGTCAATGTGGTCATTCAATGCTTCACTCTTATCTAGCTTACCAATCTCTATCAACGATCACTTTTGCATTATCCAACTTTCGCATCTTCAACTTACAACCTTCTCTCTAAAGGAACCATTGACTACTTTTGCTAAGTCATCTTTGAATTTTTGAATCAACATATAGAAATGTTCAGATGGCAGAATGCCTTTGATTATCCAACGTTCACAAACTGCTAAACTACCTGGGATTAAAACTTTGGCCGTGAAGATTTCATTGATATCTTGTTGGCTACAGTTGAGAGGTCAATTCAATCACATCAGTGAAAGTTGACAAAGGAAATTTCGTAGCCAGTTTAGCTACGTTTCTTCTTTGAAGTGCTTTCTTCTCTTTTCCCCAGTTGCCCCTTTTCCAGCATGAAAAACCTATTTTAATCTCATCTTAATTTGAATCAACGTACTTGGTTAATTACAAACCACTAAATTCATGTTCGATGTTTTAACCGTTTTTTATTTAAAGCTAACATCAATATACATGAACTCAAAATATACGTTTAATGTTATATTTTCCAATCTTCAATAATAGTTAATATACACAAGACTCGTGGGAGTTATGAAACCATGTAAGTTAAAAATGTTGAGTAACGATTATAGATACAACAAATTTCCCACAGCATACTACCGCCTTCTGATATAATATTGAGGACCTAATGCAAGAACAGCATATATAACCATTTCGAAATTGTTGTAAAAATATTCGACCCAAACCACATATGGGGAATCAACACATTCATATGAACATGAGTACCAGACTATCGTTTGTTTCTTGAAGGTTCAATGGCTACTGATTAACATAGACATCTAAAGGTCACTCACACTCAAGCAACTTCATCTACATTTTCATAGGATGCTTCCTGAACTGGCGCATTTAAAGTTTGGTGGGAACCTAGTTGTTTGCTAACTAAAAATTACATCCACATCAAAAGACATCGCAACTGGAATTGAATCAGGAGTTGAATTGATGTTTGACAGAGAAAACTCTTTTGAATTGTCGGTATTTAAAGGCCATGGATGTGTTAGATTGTAGTGATCAATCTTTCCTGATAGTACCAATATAATAATGAACAGAATTTGACGGTATAAGCAACAGAATATGATTCCAGATCATGAGAAATGTTAAAAGTAATAGCAAAACATCGGAGTTAATAGTAGATGTATACGATTTATTGTCATTAAAAGTGATTTTTTCACAAATAAAAATATCAGTCAAAGTGGAGACGATTGAGCGCCAAAAGGAAAATTGGACGATAACGAAGTATGTATCAAATTTTGTTAGTTGATTGCTAAAATTACAGTGCTGAAGGTAAAGGTTCATGTGGAATTTTGGATGTTTGTTTAATAGAACTTAGCTAAAATTGGCTGAGGTGGAGTTGTAGGATGGGGCATCAAAGAAGTAGTAAGATCAGCAAATGAAGCACGTAATATTTGGTTAAATGATCCACCGATGTTCAGGATCCAACTATAGGTGAACTGTCAGAATGAAGGTTGAGCATTTTGCATTGGGAGTTGGGCATTGAAAGAATCACTCAGTTTAGGGTCAACGGGAAACGCTTTATTTTTTTCGTTCAGGTTGGCAGCTTGATCAATATGATCGATAGTTAAAGTAGTTGAGACAACAGTTGAAGCAATATTCACAAGGCAGTTGAAATAATAGCCACAGAATTCGGGAACATTGGATTGCGTAATTTGAAAATAGTCATCCATAACGGCTCACTGAAACTTGAGTAAAATTACAGGAAAGTTTAAATGTCTTCTGTAACTGTATGGGATATGAAGTCAAAATAAAACTTTGGTGATTTTTTGTATATTATAGCCTTCAATCCGGAAAAGATACATCTTCCCATATAACATATTCCAGCAATCAAGTTCGAAAACAAAGTGAAGGAATATATGCCTAGGGTCGTATAATGATAGATTTGCAGAGATAGAGTTAATCTTTAACAATTTGAAATCTTTGTAGCAAAAAGTACCAGCATCCATCTGGAAGAATCCCAATGGCAACAGTAAAGGTCGTTGTAAGGCCACATGGATGAAGATGTTTACCATCAGTGGCAAATTCATCTTTCATCTCTATATAAACTCTCTATTGACCACGGATTGAAAAGATTTTGTTTGCCTGACCTTCATTAAGATATTGGTGACGTTGATATCCTCTGGCAAGAAATCAGCATAATAATGAAATTGGTCTTGGTCCTGTAGTTGTAGGTTGTAGATATATGTGTGATAATGATTAGTTGATGAAGAAGAAGGTATATATGTGGGAGGGAGAAGAAAGAGGGCTATTAGCGCATGGTAAACGTTTGAAGAAGTCTTGAGTCTTGTTAACAAATTACAAAACCGATTGGCTGTGTCTTCATCATCTCAGAATCACCGATTTGCTGTGTCCTCCGTCAGATTACGTAAGCAATACTATTTAATATTGCACTAGCTACGTAAGCATCAGCTAAGCAATAACACTTTAATCATTTTAATGGCTCAGTCTTCGTTTTTTTTTTCTTCAAATTTTTCTTGGTATAAAAATAACAACAAACGCCGCACTGCCTCGTCTAAACATATAACAGATAATATACAGCCGCAGGGCCATAGAGTACGCCACAACATCGTTGGGCCACATGAAGACCTCTTTTTTCTCTCCAGCACTTTGTGTGCGTCACGTGTGCTGCGTGGTAACTTTCTGAAATCTTCGCGACGCAAGACACTTTCTATGATTCTAGAAATAACATATAATTATTATAGGCGTATGTAAACCCAATCTACCGCAAAACCTCGAGTGAACAACGATTCAAAAAAAACATGATCGTCGATACAACAAAATTTGAATTCATCATTCAAAGATTAAATTAGTTGCTTTTAAAGGTATTTCAAATGTTAGAGGGGAATAAAAGAGTAACGAAATAAAAAAAATATTATTATTTAAAGGCATGAAAATACAATTAATATAGAAGAAGGTAAATAACAAAGCATAAAATGAACATAACTTTCAGAAACATGAAAAAAATATAAAGAACCCAGAAACTGTGTTAACATATAGCATAGATGGAACTATCTATTGACATCATAAATTAAAAGTTAGGAAATCCACAACGTTGGATAAAAAAGAGAAGATATTAAAATAAAAGATTGAATTAGTGGGTTGGGCCATAACGGTATCGTCATCAGTATTTGGTTAGGTATGAGTGGTAGTGGTTGAGCAATCCGGTAGAATATAGATAATTAGTAGCAATGTAGTGTATGTGATTAAAGTCTAATTATTTTGTTTCCATGTTGGTTTCAGGCTGAGTTTCAGTTTGTTCTGGTTGTGTGGCCTTTGGTGCAATAATTTCAGATTCAGTTATCACACCGGCGGTAACGGTAACTTCAGCATTCACTTCCTCGACTGAAACTTCTGATGCACTACCTTTGTGATCTTCAGGTTGAATTTCATTTCTTGTACTAGTGGTGCTGTCTTCAGTTATTTCCTTTTCTGATAACATTTGTTCTGGTTGAGCCTCTGTCACTGTTATCACCTCAGTTTCATTTTCAGATTCAGGTTCAGAAACAACTTCTTTTGTGTAATCTTTTCCAAACTTTCCAGTGTAAGGTTCTCCATTAATATCTTTTCCGGTCCATTCAGCGGCAATGGTCTTGATGTCAATTTCAGTTTTGCTCTTCAAGTAGTTATCTCTATAAAACTTCAACTGGTTGATACTTTCGATGATATCCATTTTGGCAGTATGAGCACCAACTTTTGGGGGAAGCAATCCATGAATAAGTGGGTTATGTCTCTTACTGACTTCCATGAACGTGGAAACATCAATTAATCTATGGGTCAAAAAGTCAACAACCTTAGGCATCTCACGAACCATGAACAATCTATCCATGTGGACTGAGTTACCAGCTAAAATACCAATCTTCTTTGTAACAAATTTGGAAATGTAAGCTAAAAGTTCATCTTCAACTTGGGCTAATGTCTTTTCAGAGTTAATCACTTTTTCAGTCAATCCGGATGCACCGTGATGGCTGGTACACCACTCATCCATTTGATCCATTCTTTCTTTTGGATAATGTATCACTGATTCGTAACCTTGTTCATCTAAAATGTTCAAATCTTTGTCCGTCACAACGCAGCAGATTTCAATGATGTGATCGTTGATATGGTCCAAACCAGTCATTTCACAATCAACCCAAATGATTGGCTTGTATCTGTTGTATTTTCTTGTTGGATGTGGAGTTGGGTTTTTGTACTTGGTCAACTCATCGGCAATAAGATCAGTTGGCTTGACTCTCTTTGATGGTGAACCTTCTTCTAATCCTTCAACTTGGCTGCTTTGTCTCTTCATTGGTTGTTTTTGTTGTGTGAGGCTTGAGCCCGAAAGAAATCTAAACAGAGAAAACATGGCCGTTGGATTATTCGGATGTTGAAAAAATTTGTATGCTGTTGGTCGTTGAGGAATCAGAGTATGGAGAAATCTGAAAGCGGTGGATGAAGTTCTGCTAAACAGGACTTTACTTAAAAACATAACGTAGTTCAAAACACTAGTTGAAGAAAAACAAAGAGATGTATACACAGGTGAAAAACGGGCTCCCGGATACCACATAGAAGATGGATGGAAGCACCACCTTGAGTGTCAATTTACCCACGCAAACAAACATCTTATTAGACCAATGAGCATGAGCTCAACAATTTTTTAATTTTACCGCCGCCTCGCACGCGGTGACAGCGGGGGAGCCACTCACACAACAAAGTAGCGTATATGTCAAATTGGGCAACTTGACAACATATAAACAACAACACACATGCACAACTATATAAAAAAAACCTACAATAGCAGAAGGGCAGTACGGCCACTGCTACTACCAATGAGGTCATCAAAATGATGTACTTTATATAGATCAAGTTTCAATATGATCATCTGAGGTCGTAATGTCTAGCTATACCGGATCTTCCCATCTCTATCTCAGCACCTTGGCTGAAGTCCTCGTCAAAGTTATCATCTTGTTCTTTGAAGTCCGATCCTAAACCTGTCCATGCCCTATTTTGTAAGTCATATGCAGCAGTAGAAACTGTGTTTTTGACCGTTAAAGCGCTAGAGAACTTTTTCACTAATTGTTTGTTGTCAGGGTCTTGCTCGTCTTGTTCTTCGGCTCTACCCATTTCTATTTCCAGGTGTTGTATCTGCCGTAACGGTTTTGAAGAAGTTAGTTGACCTGTGACAGGATTAAATTCTGGAATATCATCATCTTCTTCAGCTCTGTCCGATCCTCTACCAAACTTCGCTTCAGTACCGGTTTCTTCATCTTCACCATCTGACGAGTATCCTTCTTGGTTCATCACCTCTTGGAAATCTAGCACCCATTTACCTGTCCATGTGACTTGATAATTTAATGACATCTGCAACTCATATGGGGTGATAATTGGTCTGTAATACTCATTAGAAGTATCAACAACAATACCACCTTGTGGGCATCCCAACACACACCAAACCTCAATACTTTCAAAATTGGCCAACTTGGCAACATTTGGCTTACCAACTACAAATATATAATGTTTCTTACCGGCGTTTCTGATCCACTTAATCACTTTATTCAACAATTTTCTCGTGTTTTGCATTGATAAAGTGTTCACTAATATCCCAATGGTACTTGCATTTCTGGCCATATGCATGAAACGATAACGTCTCATCAATGAGGGGAATGAATCCTTGGTAAGCTCATAAGATATCGAATCAATAGTTGTGATCTCTCCAAATTTTGTAGAAAGTTGTAGAAGTCTTGGGTCTTCAGGTGTGTTTATGTGAAATAAGCTGTACTCTTGAGTTAATGTATCATAATCTTCTTCATCCAAGTATTGTATCTCATCTTCTGGCACTTCATAAAGGATTCTAGAGGCAGTGTTTATGGTTTTCCCAGTGGATTTACTTTCATATCCATCAATGATTTTGGTACGAGAATCAACTTTGAAAAGATCAACACCAGAATATGCAATATTGGGGTATTCACCCTTCAATTGTTCATAAAGTTTACCCAAATGAAAACTGTAAGGAGCATCAGCCATGAGCATAATTTTGGTATCTTTGTTTGTATAATTTTCTCTAAACTTTTCAATGATGGAATCATAGTTCAAATAAGGCTTACCGAACACATAAGCAGATTGTAATTTTTCCACTAGATTCAAACAAGCGTCACCAAAATGCACAACTATATCTGCATGAACATGCTCAGAAGCAACTTCATCTATACAGCATGGAGAATATGAAGTATCAGCCAAGATCCAAACTTCTTGCTTATCGTCTTTCTCACCTTTGTTCTTGCATTTGTCTCCGCATGATCCGGTACATTTGGATGAGATCGATTCAATATCAGGTGTCGATGTCTCAGTGAAATCAACCTCGTTTTCTTCAAAATGCTTATCAATATGAGCTGCTTCATCGTCGTGATTATGTGTATCATTTTTATGGAGTTCACGGTATTCTGCACTTCTTTGACTCAAGGCTTCTTGAACCATTTGAACGATGATGGCAGAGTCCATCACAAGACCATCTGGGAACTGAAGTGCAATCTTCTTGAACAACAAATGTTTATCTTCGGAATCTCTGGTGGATAGATGGTCAATCAATTTGTTCAAACTGTAATATTCTGTGATAATTTGGCGTAATTGTTGTTGTTCTGATTTATCGGTTTTTTCAGCAAACTTGGGTCCAAAATGAATTCTTCTTAAATGTGATTTTTCTCCCGCGTCTTCCATAACTTTGGCAAATTCATATTCTTCATCCTGTGTAGTGGATAGTGCTGGAGCAACATCTAAGCCAACCATTGTGTTATAAGTTGCTTTTTATTTTTTGATGTTTTGTTTTCATAGATGTGATTTTGTAATACCTCTTTTCTTCAATAAATCTGAATCAGCTTACAAATTTTTGTTGAAGAAAAAAAGGTTAGCGGCTTCGCGGTGACAATTTTTTAAATTTTGTTAATTGGTTACACAAACTACTTTTGATCGAATTTCTACAATATACGTGTCTGAGTACATAGTCACTTTCACTCTTGAGTCTTAGGATTTGAAATAACTCCTGCTCATTACACCAATGAGTAATCCAATAAATACAGTAGGTACAGAAAAGAATTACTGACTTAAAATGGCAAATATTAACACGTTAGAATCCATATAGTTTTCTGAATGTAGACACATTCATTCCTGTCTTCACTTTATCCAATAAATCTCGTCTATCCATAGCCAGAAATGCTCTCTTCAAAGTCTCAATTAAACTCAAAGATTGGTTACTCTCGGCAACAACACCACTAGAAGCACCATCCACAACGCCATCAACTTCATGCATTGATAAACCTGTCAACAACTGCTCCACAGCGTCTTTGTACATGCCCATGTTGATGAAACTGACACCCAAATTGTATCTAGCTCTCACAAAATTTGGATTCAATTGTAAAGCACGGGTGTAAGCTTCAATAGCTTGCTCAGGTTTGTTTGAGTTGGCTAAGCTGGCACCCAATCTATTCCATGACAAAGCGTCTTCTGGGTTACAGTTAATTGCAGCTTGGAAACAGTCCAATGTTTTGTCATACTCTTCCATGGAATAGAACAAGACACCTAGTCCGGTTTGAACATCAGCATCCATGTTAGCAATGTCTGGTGATAGTTGAGCAGCCTTGATGAATAAGTCAGTAACTTTCTTGTTGAGTGTGTATCTATCGTCGTTATCCTTGATTGTGGCATTAGCAAGTCTTGCTTTCTCTGCAATTTGAGGGTATTTGGTTTCAATCCATCTTTCTAAGGTGGCGTAAGCAGCATTATCATAACCTTCATTAACGTAGGAAATGGCAAGGGACATAAGAGCAGTCAAATTCGTTGGTGATAATTCAAGGCATTTTTCCAAAGCAGCGATACCAGCCAGCTCTTTCTCATTCTGTGTTTGTACTTGTCCTAATTTTAACCAGGCATATATATGATTTGGATCCTCCTGTAGAGCAGCTTCAAATGCCAAGGCAGCCTCACTTAATTTGGCTCCAGACTCCATCAACCTGACTCCGATTTCATATGCAGATGGGTTTTTCGAAAATTGATTCTGTGATTCAAACTTGTATTCTCCATAATTCAATCTGGTAGTTGCATATTTCTCGAAATCCTTCTCCCATTGGGCTTTAAATTCGTTGATATCTTCTGTCTCATATAAATCAGTTTCTGGAGCTACATATTTTCCTTGGATGTCATCCCACACTTTATCAAAAATTGATTCTTTACTGTTCAAAACCACATCAGCATCTTGTTGTTCAATTTCTTTGAATGTTTCTTCCCAGTCTTCTTTGCTCAACATAGCATCTGATTGGTGTTGGATCTGTTGATTTTCTGTAATTGGTTGCGCTTGTAAAATATTGGGCCTGTTCATCATGTTCATTCTAAAGGCAGAGTTCATCATACTAGGCGTCATTCTAGCTGTAGGAAGCTGATGTTGCTGTTGAGGTATATTTGAAGGGAACTGCTGAATAGGTCCTGCTGGGCCAGCAGAGGCAAACTCCGAAGACCATCCAGATTGCTTTGTAGAACCCATAACCATAGTATTTGGAGCCTGTTTTATTTGTAAAGCATTAAATTCGTTCACTAAGCTGCCACTTGAGCCTTGTTGGGGTTGTATGTTAAGATGTTGAGCCTGAAGTTCAGGATTAGCCATGGGCTGAGAGTTAAATCGATGTGAACGGGACAAGTTCTGGGCATTTTGGAATTCGTTGAAGTTTTGCATATCTTGTTGATTCATCATGACAGTTTCCCTCAGTTGATCAGGGTGGCCAACTAATGAACCATGTTGCTGCTGTTGCCTTATCGATTCATGAAGGCCTGTATCAATTTGAGAAGACTTTGAAAACTGGGCCAAAGGGTTGGAATTAGTGGCACATTCAGAGCCTCCAGATAAAAAAGACATGGCTGTATATGGATTCTTGTTAGCTATATATTGAGGTCGGAATTTGTCCTGTTCTTTTCTTGTTCTTGTGAGTGGGTTGTAGCTGTTTAACAAAAGTGGAGAGAATAGTTCATACTGTGAAAATGGTTGATTCCCTATCCACATGCCAGGAATCAGGATCCAGCGACTGAGTCAGCGATCGCCCGACAGCGATTATCGATTATCAGCATAGAGTTGCCTAAAAAAGCGATCGCAGCAGTATCAATATATTCAATCATGCATAGTCTCTCTATGAAGGTAAAATATACAAAGGCAAGGGGGGAAGAGAAAAAAACAAGGAACCGCGATCCTTTTAATGATCGCTCGTATAATGTGACAAATTACTAGCTGAGTCACTAACTATTCCAGAAGGGCAAAATGGGAGAATCAAGACATGCCCACCATTACAACAACAAAACAACTAATTGCACTTACATGTCCACGTTTCAGCCTCAGTGATAATCGATCGATCTATCTCGGAGTCTCGGTCACCACCATGAACTATTGAAAGCAAAGAGCTCGTGTGTCAGTTATGTTGCCTTCATTTGAGCGATCCATGAGCCGAACTTAAGAACATAAATTCCAAAACCACACTCTAATACAATACGCATTGCATCCATATGAGCTCATTCTACTCTATCCTCGGGATGAAACAATTGCAACGGATGCCATGAAAACTATGATATTTTGTTGATTACGTTTGACTGTCTTTCCGTGTCTACAGTGTTTCATTTTCGGTTAAAAATATCAATAATCAATCCATTTTAGACTAAACACGGTGAAACTCAACGCAAACACATGTGATGCATGGTTATAGCTCATCAAAATTGAACTATAACGTACATATATCCACGATCTTGCTTATTAATGCCATACCTTTCAATGTTGAACAATTTGTTTTTTCAAGGAGGCCGAAGCCAACATGTTTTTTTCTATTCGATCAATTTTTCCTGAGCCGGAAGAGAAAAGGTTAATGATCTATTCATGAACATAGAATATGCATGGTGAAATTTTAAGGAATGAAGAGAAATGTTCCAATTTGAGCGGTCCAGACTTCGAGTTCGATTTTGGTCCGTCGACGGTCAATTTTCAGGCTATCCAAGCAAGCGGCAGTCGAACTCAACATGCAATTGTGGTACTCAGCTCTAAGCTTTTGACTCTAGCTGGAGGATACCTTATGTACTCCATATATGATCCACTTTTGGCCACGGCTAATGAAGTGTTTCCAGTCAACGGATGGGGCGTGAATTTATTGTTGTAACATGTTGCCATTCCCAACTACTTGGATTACTTTACGTTAACCTGGAACCTAAAACAAGCTTAAATGGATTAATTTCCATTTGGTATTTACTGCATAATGAACACCATGCTAGCACTAGCTTGTTTTGTCAGCTGACTCTCGGCGGTAACGGTGCTACTACAAGTCATATCCCGTTCATGTGACCTATATGAATGAAGGTGGTACAAGCCTAATAAACTTGTGATTTATTGATGAGTTCAGGGGATGGGTAATGCAGAAAGGCTTGGTATATGCTGACAAGAGTGGGCATTTCACGTGTCAAAATTGAGCTGTATTCAGGGTCTTTAAACAGGCCGGTGTGAATTGTCAATATCGGATGCGTGGTGGGCTTAGACTCTTGATTCTTGAAGTTGGTGCGCGGCTCACCACCTCAGTAACCCAGCTTTTCCAATTTTTATCTTTTCCATCAGTTCAAAATTAGATTCACATCACATTTTCTTGCTAGTTCAGGACACAAGGCAAATTGGTGAATGACTCCATTAATATTTTCATGATTTTTTCTGTTGCTGGTCATGGGTCCTGGTCCCTAATTAGACCCTTCACATTGTATCATCTGCATGGTTTTGCTTCAATTTTTTCTCTCGAATCATCTCGGGTCCCTCTAATTTCTCTCATGGGTACGATGAGCTATGCGTTTTCCACTACATGGTCAATCAAAGGTCATCTTTTGTTATAAGTGATGAGGCAATCATTAAACTGGGGTGTTGTTGACGATGGCTAATGAAATAACTCGGTGCTAACCACATCATTGGAATCAACGAAGTCATGGAATATTATAGTCTATAACGGAACAGAACAACATGATTAATTGCTGGCTAGTTCGGTTCAACAACTGCAAAATTTGCATATGATTTAAAGTTACTTTCCAAATTTTGGAACAAAAAAATATAGCTTCAAAACATTTTGATCTTTCAAAAGTCGTACGAAACTGTGTCTCTAATGATATTTTATCAAGAATAATTAACGGGCCGGTTGAAAGTTAGAAGTACCAATTTAAGATTTATAATTGTGATTAATGAACGCTGCTCTATGGTACAGCAACCATGGAAGGTGAGGCTATGAGTTAATTGTATCCTTTCAACACCATATACCTATATTTTTTCTATGGGTTACTGGAATTGTGGGTGGTACATGACCCTTGGAACATCACATGAGAAAAGATCACAATATATAGAATCCAAGCAAAAATATGTCTCAGTTTTGATTGGTGCCGATCCATGCTCCGTTGATTTTTCTTCATGAGACCTCCAATAGAGACTCTATTTAATTTACTGGAGACTAACTTTTAGGTGCATATAGGTGCTACTTACCCATTTGGGCAACATCGGACGTTTGACCGAGCCAATGAGAACCATATTTTAAGCAATTTGTCATTAGCTGTTCACTATTCATCTTTTTGAAAGGACCCTGATTTATGCTGCTTGCTGATCATTCTTAATTGATATAAATATGATTGTCCACCCCTGCTTCTGCTTCATCTTTGGGGTATCTACAGAAACTATATTTCTACATTCGGTTCAACTTTTCGATTTTCATCAATTTTCTTTTTCGAATTCATCAAAATCATCCATGTTTTTCAAATTTCAAAATTTGCTCATCAGTGCTTTGGTGCTGCTGGTTGTTAATGTTCAGGCTTTAGAATGGAGAACGGAAATGCGTATTCCTGGAAAGAATGCCTATGTCTATGGTTGTCAGAACACCATCACCAAGACTCTTAATTTCACTTTTGGCAAACCTAGCGCAAAGAAATCTTATATTGCTGGATATTTGGCCATGTGCAAGTATCCACCTCATCTTGGAACGCAATTATTGTGCATCGATGAATTGTTCAACCATGATGAACATAACTTGAATATTTCTCTTGACACTATGTCTAAAATTTGTTACGAGTATACCAATGAAACTTTGGATAGAGACTACTTCCATATCCATTTGAAGAATGCTTCCGAATACAAAATTGACTTGTCTACTGTCAATCGAAGTATCCCATTATCTGCTCCTACCCTTCCAAACATGACCTTTGCTGAAGGCTACAAGGATACATATCTAGCCTTCTATGAGAACTTTGATAACTCCACCTACTTTGGTGCTGGTTTGCTAATTTACTTTGGTGTTGTCATGTTACTTGGTGCTATTTTCAACTTCTTGACTAAAGTTGGTGTCATTCAAAAGTTTGTTCATCCTATTATCAACAAGTCTAGATCATATGTCACTATTCCTACGATGTTCCCAAAAGGAAGAAATGCTAGACCTATGGGTGGTCTCAAGATTTTTGAAGGTTTATTCCCAGACAGATATGACTCTTTGATTTGCTTGGGTTACACTATTGTTCACATTGTTTTTTGGGCTTATCCTTATCATGCTTCTGCTTCTCACAGTTACCTGTGGGCAAGCAAGACAGCCGAAATCAGAAGAATGGTCTCAGATAGAACAGGTATTATTGCATTTGCAGAAATCCCTTTACTTATTTTATTTGCTGGCCGTAACAACTTTTTGTCATTTGTTACTGGGTTCAAGTACTCTAGCTTTATTCATTTTCACAAATTGGTGGCCCGTTTTATGGTGATTGATGCTATCATTCATAGTGTTGGTTATACTCTTATCGTGAAAGCACGTTACACAACATCAATAAAGGCTTTATATTTTGCCTGTGGTGTGGCTGCTACTACCATTGCTGGCTGCATTTGGTTGTTTTCTTTTTATCCTATCAGAAGTCGTCAATATGAGATCTTCCTTTACTCACACATGATAATGTCTATCGGTTTTATTTCTATGTGTTGGTATCATTGCAGAAATCTTGGATACTGTGAATGGATTGTTGCTGCTTGTAGTATTTGGGCGTTTGATAGATTGATTAGAATTGTCAGAATGTCTTTCTTTGGTTGGCCTCAAGCTCAAATTTGTATGATTAGTCAAGACACTTTCAAGGTTGAACTTGAAAGACCTAAATCATATGTTACTCATCCAGGTCAATATGCTTTTGTTTACTTTGCTGATCCATGGTTGTGGTTCCAAAACCATCCATTAACTGTTTATGTTGAAGGCAACAAATTGGTGCTTTATGTTAAGGTCAAAAAGGGTATCACTCACAAGATTTACAAAAAGTTGATTGCTGCTAGTGGTAAGTATGCTTGCGGAGTCTGTCTTGAAGGTCCATATGGTGAATCTGCTCCAGTCCATAAATATAGTAACGCCTTGTTAATCACTGGTGGTTCAGGTGTTCCAGGTATTGTCAACTATGCTTTAACACTGTCCAAACAGTCCAAGCCACAAAACATCAAGTTTATCTGGGTTCATAAAACTATTAAAGATTTGAATTTCTACTTTGAAGACTTGCTATCCAAGTTCAAGGGTACAAGAGTCAGTGTTGATATTTATTTAACCAGAGAGTCTTCTTTGAGCGGCGCATACTTAGGTAGTTCCACTTCTGGTTCATCTGACGAAGGTTCGGATAAAGATGATGTTGCCAAAGCCAAAGAACGCACTGCTCTTCCTTCATATATTAATTTCAAGCTAGGAAGACCTGACTGGGAGAAGATGCTTTCAGATGAAGTGGAATCATTTGGTGGTGGATCTGTTGGTATTGTTGCTTGTGGCCCATCAATGATGATGGATCAACTCAAACATTATGTTTCCAAAGAAGTTTGCTCATATGACAAGAGAATTGATTATTTCGATGAGTATCAAATTTGGTAGGTTTCTATTATGTACCTTGCATTTTTAATATCATGACTTTTCAATAAGTGTGTAGAACTTTTCTTTTACTTTTCCTTTATGCTTGAAACTGTTATTCTCGAAATAGTTATCTACTTTTTATTTGATGGAAGCCCAAGTAGACATCAATATTTTCGTGTACGAGCAAGAAAAAAGGGGTCAACTGGGAATTGAACCCAGGGCCTCCTGCACCCAAAGCAGGAATCATACCACTAGACCATTAACCCTAATTTAAACTTTGTAGGGAGTGGTTATGGGAAATTGGGACTGGCTAGAGATAGGCTAAGTGAAGATAGCAGGATGTCCCAATAGGGTAAGTGCGG